>RCUC01146118.1:0-108951 GCA_003697995.1 Taxidea taxus jeffersonii | reverse complement strand
GGGGGGAAGCAGGCTCCCTGCTGAGCAGAGAGCCCGATGAGGGGCTCGATCCCAGGACCCTGGGATCACGACCTGAGCCGAAGGCAGAGGCTTTAACCCACTGAGCCACCCAGGCGCCCCTGAATATATTTTCAAACCTGGAATGGAAATGCCAGAAAAATCAAATTTACCAATAGCCCTATTAATGCTATAGGTGAGGACACTAAAACCAAAGAAATATCTTTCTGAAGAATGTTCTAGACAAAAATATTGACCCAGTGAGAGCAGTCTTTCAGGGTGCTGACTACTGCTGACCTCTAATGGCACAGTCAGGTACTACAGCAAAAAAAAAACCCTTGGAAGGCCGTGAACTTGTTTGTGGTTGATCCAACTCCAGTTGTGAATTCTCAAGGTCTTTGAATAGGTGCCAAATTTGCTCATCATTAGAAGAGGTTTAACCGAGTGGCACGGCATTGATACAGTGAGTCATGCTTCCAATGGGACTCACTGACTAGTTATAGATAAGGTGTCATCTTCATCCTATGGCTTTAAAGCCCCACTGTTTCCTAGCACATTTTCACCTGCAGTCCAGAAATGCATGTGACCATTCATTGCCTGTCCAATTAATTTTCCGTTCTGGTGGAGATGTCTGATAGAGGTCTTTAGCAAATGCCAAACTGACATCTGAGGCCACACATCCTTGGTGCCATATCCCAAAGTTCAAATGCTCAAGGAAACCTCATCTGATCAGGTAGGGTCCTTCCACTTGGAAGGAAATTGGCGACAAGGAGCTCCTGGACAGCTGAAGCCAAAACCTGAATTTTGATGGAGCCAGAGTGCCTGCAAAGTCCTCAAAGTGGGTGATTTGTCTGAAGATTCTGGGCAAGAGGAGGTAGGCAAACCTTGGAACTGCATCACCTTCAGTGGAAGGGAGGAGCTGAGGAAAGATCAAGAAATAAGACTGATGGCTGCATAGTATTCCATTGTATATATATATACCACATTTTCTTTATCCATTCATCTGTTGATGGACATCTAGGTTCTTTCCATAACTTGGCTATTGTGGACTGAGGCCATCACAGAAGTATAGCCAGTAGGAGATGCTCAGGTGGGAAAAGGAGGCATGCAGAGTACATTTTCATAAAATGTGATGGTGTTTTAGGGATGTAAGCACTCATTTTAAAATTAACATTTAATGTATTATTTGTTTCAGGAGTAAAGTCTGTGATTCATCAGTCTTACACAATTTACAGCACTCACCATAGCACATACCCTCCCCAATGTCCATCCCCCAGCCATCCCAACCTTCCCATCCCCCTCCCCTCCAGCAACCTTCAGTTTGTTTCCTGAGATTAAGAGTTTCTTATGTTTTTGTCTCCCTTTCTGGTTTCATCTTGTTTCAGTTTTCCTCCTCCTCCCCTATGATCCTGTCTTGTTTCTCAAATTCCTCATATCAGTGAGATCATATGATAATTGTCTTTCTCTGATTGACTTACATGAGCACTCATCTGAGTGTTCTCCTCTCAAACTTTAGGATGAGACTACCTGAATTTGTGTTCTGAGTTTTTGCGATCTTTATCATTAGTGGAGGGAAAGCACATGGATTTCACTAGGTAGCAGTTTTGTGCAACATTTGGACTCCAGAGAGATGCTCTGGTATTTATGTGGCTGAATAAGGCTCTGACAGACAAGGAGATCTTTTTCTCCAACTTTGATGAGTTCCCTTCACCCTTTGACGCACGGTCATGACTCTGGTGTAATCAAATACTTAAGACTGATTTTTGAAATAAATAAATCCTTAATGGATTATGACTACCATTTTTTCTATGTATTTTCAAATGACATATATGTGGGCTAGAATATATACTCACTGTAAAAAAAAAAACTAAGGACTACCTCCTAAAAATATAAAGGAATAATTAAACCACTCAATCCTACTACATGACAATATTAACATCCAATATTTTTATATTTGATGTATATTATTACAGTTCTTTTTATTTGTTTAAGATTTATTTATTGGAGAGTGAAAAAGTGAAAAAGAATGAGCACAACCAGGAGGGGCAGAAGGAGAAGAAGAGAGAATCTGAGGCAGGTGAGCATGGAGCCTGATGCAGGGCTCAGTCTCATGAGCCTGGAATCATAACCTGAGCTGAAACTGAGTCAGGCAGTTAATTGACTGTACCACTCTTGTGCCCCTTACACTTCTTAAATTATTTATATTTATTTCCACATTTCTCTCTATTTCTTTATTCACACTTGTATCTATGGAATTGGGAATCAAATAATCTATAGTGTTTTGTTAAACTGGTTTATTTTGGTAAATAAACTAGTTTATATGCTTATTCTTTAATATGATTACATATGAATTTAAGAAATGTACAGTATTCCATCATGAACTTATAACAATTTACCTATCATTCAGATATTTTCATCATTCTATACTGAAAGGAATCCTGAGATGAGCATCCAATAAGTCTTCCTTTGCTCACTGGCTTTATACTTTATTAATAATTCAGAATCACTGAATAAACAAAGAGTAGCGGGCTGTTTGATCCCCTCAATCAGTAGATGAAGGTGTTTTCGTCAAAAGCAACAAGTAGTTTTCCTAAGGTGACCAGAAGAAGTCAGTCAGTGTTATCAAAAAAGTTGTTTCAAGGGACGCCTGGGTGGCTCAGTTGGTTAAGCGGCTGCCTTCAGCTCAGGTCATGATCCTAGCGTCCTGGGATCGAGTCCCACATCGGGCTCCTTGCTTGGCAGGGAACCTGCTCCTCCCTCTGCCTCTGCCTGCCTCTCTGTCTGCCTGTGCGCTCTCTCTCTCTCTCTCTAAATAATAAAATAAAATCTTTAAAAAAAAAAAAAAGTTGTTTCAAATGTAATCATAGAAGATGATCAATAGTGAGGTGAGTAAGTGTCCTTCCACAGGTCATTTGCCTGGACCTGAACAAATACCCTCTGATTCTGGACCTGAGAGGAGTGTGTCCCACTGAAGGATGTGATGAAGTTCCAGGTGAATGGGGAGGGGCCCACATCATGGCTGAAGGCCATTCCATACTTCACTTCACTTCATCCTCACAGCACACCATGGAGGCTGCTCTTGATTTTTTATTTCACAGTAAGGAATCTGAGGACCAGTGGCAAAGAAAGGGTGTTCAGGAACAGAACAGAAATGAGTACATGCATGTACATGCCTGACACTCAAAACTATGACATTATGAGAGGACATATTGGAGATCAGGAAGCCTTTTCATTCTCCCCCACTTTTTTCCCCTCCAAGGACTCAAGGACAAATAGCTAATTGGTCCCATAAATCCCCAAACAGAGAAAGATCTAGTGAAAACTAAAAATTGGGTTTTTTCCAGGAGATTATCTTCCATATCTGGCTCATTTGAATTTGCAAATTATGCCCCCACTCCCTTTATTTTCTTTAATGCATCTTCCTCAACCTTGAATTTATTTATAAATGCAAATAAGCATATAAGCATATAAGCAAATAAGCATAAGTTAAAGAGCTATTTAGACTAAAATGTGAATGACTACTCAAAACTTTTGGGTATGCTCATTTAAAAAAAAATAATTTTCCCATAAATTTAGAGAAAAACTATTTACCTAAGATAGTTGAAAAAGAACAGAGGTAGTTGGGAACTATTCATAAATGGTGAGAATCTATAACCAAAGGAGAAAAAACTCAATAAGGACTGAAAAACCAGTAGGTGTGAACCAATAAGGAATGATCATGAGTAGGAGAATAGAGCCAGATAGGGAAAGGGTGGAGTTTCTAATATGGACCAAACTGATAGGTAGCCAATTGGAAAGAATAGCTATTCAACAGGAAATTCAAAGCACTACAAGATCATATTTGACATTTACCAGTCAAAATTCTTAAAAAAATATTCCGTGAAGGGCATAGACAATAAGATTAAAATTTGCCTATGGGTTCTCCTAATGACAGATTTATCTTAATCACTGTGGTCCCAAATAGCTGTGATAGTCCTTATATTTATGACCTTTTTATTATGACTTTATATTACCAATAAATATTGTCAATAAATATCCTCTGAATTGAAACTCAAATTCAGTCCTCTGGAACACAAGATTATTTCATTAAAATGAATACATATGGCATATTTATATAAAATATAGCATAGCGAGAGAAATGCAGACTCTGAATTTAGATAGATTTGAGTTCAGCCTGAATCTAGTATTTACTAGCCAGAACTGTTGGCAAATTATGCCACTGCCATTAACTTCCATCTTGGATTGTGCAATATGGAAATAATAACATCTACTTTCAGGACTATTGTAAAAGTAATTGGTAAGTTGTGTGGACAATGTAGACCATTCATAAATTTGTAAGATATTATGACTGAGAGGAGACAATTCATTTTCCCTCATTGGATCTGCAGGGATTTGGAAGTATAATTCAACCCCACATGTCCTGGTAGATTTGAGAACACCCACATGGATAATCCAAAGTAGAATGGGTGATGATCTGAGCATCGTAATTCTGGTATCTCTGGAGCAACAATGGTCAGCTATAGGGTTTCTGTACAAGCCTCCAACTCAAGGAGTAAGGGAAGGATGGCCACATTTCTGGCTAGCCCTGGTCCCTGCACACTCCAGATACTGCCATGGTATTTCATTCCTCATTTATTGGAGCTGATGGGACTAATGAAGTTGTAGTTCTTTGGCCATTGGTTCAGAGACTTGTCTGTACTCATCAACCATTTCTCCTGGTAATGGAGGTGTATACTGTCCCTGTTCCAAGCCTCCTTTTAGCCTGCCTAAAGTTCTTTAAGATTAAGAACCATTTGGAAGAGAAGATACTAAATCTTGTGATATGTATATATATATGTATACATATATATGTACATATATATGTATTAAAAAATATATATATATTTTAATGGAGAGTGCAGGTGAACATGCAAACAGATAACATTCTGTCAGAAAATGAAACCAGACCCTTAGCCAATACTGTCAACAACAGAAGTGAATCAGCAGCAGTTAGCAACACAATTTATCCTTACAGTTAGTTTTGTTTCATTTCCAATAGTGAATGTATGTGGTAAAGGTAACTGAGTTTTTCTCCAAGCATCTCTGAGAATGAGGACAGGCTTACGGATTGCCATCTCACCTTCTACATGGAGAGATAAAGCCAGGAAAAAAAATGTCCGCATTCACACCTGGGTCAGAGCATTGGAACACACAACTAGAAACATTCATCAAGATTTAATCAAAATACTGTGGAAAAACAAAGTTCAACTGAGTAAATTCAAAGATTTCATTGGCTTTAGGAAGTGATTCACAAATCAAGCGTTATCCCAACCAACAAGTAGAGAGATGCTCTCTTTAAACCAAATTGAAGATTTGTATAGGGAGGAGGAAGGGGCAAGAAGTTACTGGCAAAGAAAAGAAAGGATTGTTTCAGGCCAGGGCACCTTTTGGGGGGAAGGAAAGGCAGGATTTTTTTCATCATGCAGATGAACTCACTGGTGCTGATCAAGAATTTCAGTAACTAAAAGTTTACCTGCCTGGGATAGGTTGAAATCCTAATTATGTTTTAGTTTGCTGTCCTGGAGGACAAATGACTCCAATTTGGGCTTGTTTCTTCTGTTTTAATAATTGTATATAGTTGACTTAGTTAATCAATAAAAACTGGGCAAAGTGACATAACTGCTCCATAAATGGACCTAACACACGCCTGAAAATACATATTACATTCGGTGAAAGATTACTCAGTTTTACTGTAGATTAGGACTTGCTTGCTTTTTGAATTCTGCAAGTAGGATATGGAGCTTAATTTTCTGTTTACTATGTACCAGTTTCATTAAGACTTATGCAGTTATTAAGCATAGGATTTTATATTGTATACCTTCTATTTCTTATTATCTAAAATATATACTATTTCCCCTTAGCCAAAATGATAATTTTCTACTGAATTCCAGCACGCAGTCTGTAAATGTATGAACAAAATTACATCTTTTTCCTTGATAATGAAAATAACTTTCACTCTCCCTCCCCCACCACCACCCCACAAATGCCTACGTGGCAAAACTGAGCTTTCTGTATATATTAAACTGCAGTTTGTACAGAGCAAACCATAAACTGGTAAAAATCCTTCTAAAATTGTGAGTTAACAAAAACATTTTTCTAATTGGAAACATCCAAGTGTGCTTTCTGGTGTTATCAGAAGTAGTGACACCAGTGCCAAGCTTTGAGACAGCAAATAAACTTTGGTATGAAAAAAGTTAACTCCAATACAGGTGGTGAGCTACAAAGCCTAAACTCTTCCTATCTCAGCACTGAATGTGGGGCTCTGCTTTGTAATAGCAAGTTGCGACAATCACAGAAAGTCTTTTTCTCCTTTCTCTGTCTGTCTCTGTCTTTTCTTCTGGCCTCCTTTCCTCCTTCTTTCCCCCTCCCCCTCCCTCTTCCTCCCTCCCTCCCTCTTCCTCTCTTTTTCTTTTCCCCCTCCCCCACCCTCTTCTCCTTTCCTCTCCTTTCCTTTCTCAGTCATAACATGCATGGTACTTCTCTACTCCAGGTAGTGAGGGCAAAGTTTTAGAGTCAAACTACACATTCCAGATCTTCTGCCACCTGGTTATAGTGGGAGCAGCCATGTTTATAAAATGAGATCCTCCCCTCCCCCCACCCCACTGACTGGATCAGGGAGAAGCATCTGACCAAAACTAGGCCCATGATCTTCTTGATCTCAAATCGGCAGAAATAGGAGTGGGAGAGGACACTTCTGACTGACTGCCCCTTGGCAGGACTCTGAGCTAGGAAGATTTTGCCAGTAAGACATTGCAAGGAATGTTTTTCTCATTGCAGAATGGTAAATCAAAGGCTTATCTGTAACAGATAGTAGAATCAGCAGCCACTGTGGGGAAGCCTGGCTGAGAGCAGAGAGAAAACTTCCTGGGCTCTTATCAGCTTCCTGACGGTGGTTTATTAGAGTCTGGAGACCCAGGGGCACCCTTGTCTATCATTCGAAGAGCTCCCATCTTCTGATAACCAATCCCCATCCTTTTATCCTCAAAGCTTCCTGCTGTTTTTGTCTACTATTCTTAATTAAGAATTCTGACTAGAAAACAAACAAACAAACAAACCTAAATCTACTTGTTTTCATTCCAAAGAGGTTAAAAAAATGGGCATAAAGTCTAATAATGAGTAGTTGTCCTGGGGTTGGAGGGGTAGAGACTGCAATAGTAATAAAGCCAAGAGAGGATTTTTCCTTGAAGCATTTCAGCTCCAGTCTATCCACACTGTCATCCGTTCCTTGTCATCACCCTCTGAAGGTGTATGTTGTTCAAAACATGAGGCCATCACAAAATTATCTTCAGAACGAGCCATCTGAAATGGCCCTTAATTTCAACAATTCTCTTTTTCCATATTATAGGAAAGGTAATTGTGAAACCCTGACCTCAGCCCTTACAGCAATTCCAAGATATGGGTATATTTTCTCTGATTTTGTAGATAGAGGAAAAGTGGCATGGGAAATTCATTTGCCTCAAATCACACAGCTAGTGGGGGGCAAAGAAGAGGCTCAGTTTTTCTGGTGGTTAAGCATTTTCCTTTCTGACACATTGCCCTTGCTTCTGTTCATTAGGCAAGAATAAATATCAGTCCCATTCCATGAAAAGGTTATCAAAGTGTTTCATAAGTAATCTAATCAGGGTGGAGAAGCGTTGAGGAAGACTTTGTACAAGTGATTTTTATTCATATTTTTATGTTGCATGAAAATTGTCAGAAGACATAGAAGCAAAATATTCTGCCTTAATATCATTGCAAGAACTCCATGCTCATAATGTTGCTTTTTTTCTCCAACAAATTATCTGTAAAAATAGAAGACTGTGGTCTTCTTAACAACACAGCTGTAATATATGGTATCAGTTGTTAGGCACACCCACACATAGACACAATCACTAATGTAATGGAAAGTTGATGGTTTCCATAGCTTGGCTATTATAAATAATGCTGCAATAAACATAGGGTTGCATGTATCCTCCAATTAGTGTTTATCTGAAACCAATATGACATTGTATGTCAACTATACTCATAAAACTTTTTTCAAAAAAAGAATGAATGTTACGACTATATATATATATATATATATATATATATATAGGATTTGCTACTGGATTACATAATTAAAAAATCAAAAGCCAATCACTACCATGTGACAAGGTAGAGCCTGTGTTTCTTCCAATAGCAGGATAATACTGGCATCATTGAGTTATTCCTGTAAGGAAAAAAAAAAAAAAAAAAGGTTTGATGGCAAAGCAATGCCACATGTTAGAAGCATATAATATTTATCCTACAGGGCACCCGGGTGCCTCAGTGGGTTAGACCTCCACCTTCAGCTCAAGTCATGATCTCAGGGTCCTGGGATCGAGCCCGGCATCAGGCTCTCTGCTCGGCAGGGAGCCTGCTTCCCCCTCTCTCTCTGCCTCTGGCTCTGCCTACTTGTGATTTCTCCCTCTGTCAAATAAATAAAATCTTTTTTTAAAAAAAGAAGCATGTAGTATTTATCCTAGTGAATGGGTGACATGCACGGAGGGCTTGTTCAGGTGCTAACAGTCACATTTCTTGATTTGTTCAAGGTTTTCCTCTCAAAATGGGTAGTCCCCAAAGCAAAGAGAATAACTCAAAAATACTATAAATTTCCAGAACCCACACTTATGCAAAAAGTGTGACCGATTCGGTCACACAACTGGTTAGAATGCAGAACAAACCCAGGGATGCCAATTATACGTTACCATGCAGATCATCCAAAAATACAGGCCACTATTGACTTTTCAGTTTGAATATTGTGATTTTGCAGACAGAAGGAAAAATGAAGATTCTCCTGGGTACCTGTTCTGCCCCCTGCTCAAAACCTGTATAGTGGACAACCTCATAAAGCAGGGACACCCAGGAGGCTGCTGCCTTCGAAATGGAGAAGGAGGACACCGTGTTGCATCCTTAAAATTGGGCAAGGCACAGTGAGAGGTGTGAGTTGGGTCACGGAATCTCAGACTCATTACAGTATGAACAAAAAACATTACAGGGATGGAGCCTGTCCGAAAATCCTGGATTTGGGTCCTAGATGGAAAGGTAGTAGAAGGCTCATTTAAAAATGGCCTTCATAAAAACAAAACCAAACAAAATCAGCACTTTTTGAGGACAAATGTAAAACATTCACCTGGGAGATGTTGCCTTTGAACTTTATGTTGGATGTTTTGGGTCCAAAGTACATACAGAAAGATTCTGCCACGAAATGGGGGCTGCCGGCTGGTACAGTCGAAGGGTCGTGCTGGAAATCCAGGGTCACACTGGAGCTGGCCTGCCTTGCAAGGGCAATCACACCATTTCCCCAGAAAGGCAAACAATACCTATCCATAGTTTTTAATGAATGTGCATAATAACAAAATAACTTAGAATCAAACAAAGAGGGAAATATATGGAGATGACTTAGGCTAAAAAAAAAAGGACCATATTTACGTATATTGGTGCTATCATCATGATTAATCTAATAGGGAACTGTTCCTTAAAGAACGTAATTTTTTGGTCTCACGAAATTCTTAAACTGGTAGTATTTGTGAACATTTCTGAAGCATATTAGGTTTGGCTATTTTCACCGTTGAACTGGCTGGCAGCTCTACTGCTTATTGGGGCCTTGGTTCCTCCCGTTAATGCATAGCCAGGCTGACAATAAAGAGAAAACTTCAATAATGGGAAGGAGTTTTACCCCAGACTGATGTTCAAATCCATCTGACCATGACTTTCTGGAGACAGAATATACGGTGTGACATGACAAGTCTGTTTGAAATCAGGAAGCATGGTGTACAACAGCCCACTCAAAGCTGCATAAACTGCTGGGTCATCTACATTTTAATCAGTTTATATGAAATGCTTCCTTGTTGCTTCTCCTTAATTCGAGCTTCCAGCAGGGTGTTGACAGTTAGGCAGTCTTAGGTCCGTGGGAAAGCAGATAGGTAGCACATCACGTGCAAAGCATTTGTACGAAGACCTTCCCTCTCTCCTCACTCTCTCTTCCTCCCTCTCTCCCTTCCCTTTCCCCCTCTCTCCCTCTCTCCCGCTCTCCTTCTCTCTCTTCTTTGACTGTGGGTGACCACCCACACTTGAGCTGTGTTTTGGCTACTTTCCCACTGATGAGTTTTCCAAACCCTGTCAATGGTGGCTGGCAGTTAAATGTTCTGCCTCCAACTTACAGAAAACGCAAGTTGGATTGCCTTCTTCTTCTTTTTTTTTTTTCTTCAAGCTTGCATGTTTATCCTTCTTCACCTTGATTCCTGGAAGAGTCAAACATCTGATCCTCAGGTCAAGCCTGAAGGAAATGGTTGTCCCAGCTGAAAATAGCCTAGATCCCAGTTTGCTCTTGAATGCTCTTGCTCAAGATCAATGTTTAATATTTTCTTTGTGTGAGGCAGTGTCTCTTAAAAAAAAACAAAAAGACGTGTTTGACCTGAAATTTAAAAGGTCCAGGCAGCACCAATGTTCAGTGGAGAGGATATTATTCCCTTTGCATGTGCCTGATGAAAGAAATAATTCTGACATTTGATATCGAAGCCCAGCTGAGACAGGAAGACAAGAGGAGAAATGAGGGATAAGTAAGCTGTTCACTCCAGCAAAACAACTCACCACTAGGCAGTTAATTCCAGATCATACCATACTGCTATTCCCTCTCTTAGGAAAGATGCTTTACATTATTTAATGAAGAAAGGTAGTACTTTGAACTCCAGGAAAATCAAAATGTTACAGCTTTGAGGTTTTTATTTATTTATTTTAGTGAATAAAGCTAGCTTTTTTTTTTTTTTTTAACTAAAAAGCAGAGTTGTCTCATCTTTTAAGAAAGCAAGTTCAAACATTTGGTACAGATGAAGGCTGGTCTAGCATTTAAGCAATAATCTCAGTGTCTAATGGTTATGTAATAAAAGGCATTTGATTCAAAACAGTATGCTATGTTGGTCAGCAATATATGCTTCCACTAAATAAGTGAAATACACACATTGAAATAAAGTGAAATTCTTTTTTCCAGAGTTAATGAAAGGTTCCTGTTTGTGAATTTTAGGCTTTGAAGTCCAGACCTTCCCGACAGCAGCAGGAATTTACTGGTGATTTATCGCTATTTGGACAAGTGGCGAACAGAGCGTTACTCTATGGAAAGCTGACATTCCCTACCTGTCAAGGCGGCTTTCCTAAAAGCCCCGACACCGGCTCCTTTGCTGCAGCTCCTCCTCGGGCTGTGCCCCAGGCGGGGCCCCAGTGGGCAGTGTGGTTTGGCCTAGTATCAGCTCTCCTCCGGGGTCCTCCCCTTTCACTGCTGTCACTCTGTCTGCGCGCTGTAGGCCCTGGCAAAGCCTGCTTCCTCTGTGTTCTCTTCTCTCACCCTTTCTTCGTGATAGTAAATACAGGAACTAATTCTCAGGCTAGTTTGGCCTGCATAAATAAGAGAGGCTTTTTCAGACCCTTCTAGAATTTTCGTAGATGGCCAGTAGTCTACTCCAGTTATATAAATAATGGTGAGTTTCCTTTCCCATCTTTAAGCCTACGATGTCTATCTGGGAGAGGACCATGCCCTGTATCTGACCAGACTGCAGAAATTGATAGAGACCAAAGAGCTTGAACGGGACAGGTGGTCTCACCCTCTTCCCATATTCTACTACAGTGTGCTCATAAAAGAACAACAACAACAACAAAACTGATCCCAATACATTCATCAAAGCTCAGGTGTACTACTGGGTTTTCTTTTCTTATTTTGATACTTGCCTGGAAGAAACACAATTTTAACAACCGTTAATGTAAGTTAGTGCCAACAAGACATGGGATGATAAAATTTACTTTCCTATTTTTTTAGTCTCTGGTTTTTATCTATCTCCACATCACATTTAACCTCAATCAGCTGACATTTCTGATATATTCTTGCACAAATCCTTTTAAGAGGTAGCTTCCTGGATGCAGAGAAAGCTCAGGACAAGAACCATCATCAAAGCCTCCAGGGTCAAGATGGAGATAAAGGAACGAGTTAAAGGAATCATGAGTGATGTTGCTGTGGAGGAGAGAGGCACTGGAAGGAGGTGAAGGGCTGACCGAGGTTCAAGGGCATCAGACCCTGGCTTTGTCCCTTACCAATTATATGGCCTTGACACAATGAGTGATGCTCTGAGCCCTGGTTCACACATCTAAAGAGTGAAGATAATGTGGTACCTACCGCACAAGTTGCAGGGAACCATGAAAGTGACATCCGTGCTGCGCTTAGCATTCTGTCAAACACATGGTAGGTGTCCACAGTCGCAATTGCTGGAGTGTCCCAGAGTCATGCAGAAAAAGCTCACTCATGAGAAAGGTGTGATTTTAGTTAGGAAGAGAGAATGAGTACAATGTCTTCACCTGACTTCACGTCGCAAAATTACAACTTGTTTTCCAGGTCTTTTGGAAACATTTTGCTCATTGAGGAGGAAAAAAAAAATGAGCGTATTCATGGTTTTAGTGGAATATTTAAAATAAGAAGTATCATGCACAGCTTTGTTGCATACAAAAAGCCTAAAAGAGAAGAAGAAGAGGGGCAGAAATATGTTGTTTGTTTAATTTGAATGGAGAGTGAAGGAAAGGGTGATTGTCAAATAGTTTAGAGTCCTGTCATTTGGCTGAAATTCATTTCCAAATATAACTCTCTACAGCATCATTCCGGCCCTTCTTCCCCTCCCTTCCTGCCCTAACTCACTCTTCCCCAAAACGACCATCACCTTTCCCAAAGCACTGCCAAAGAAAAACTGCACTTTTGTATTTCTAGCTGACTTCCTAACTAAAAACATATGAACCCTTAGAACTGAGCTCTGAGTGATGATTCCAAGCTCTAAGACATGTTCTGAAGGAACCAAACTCATCAATGACTTGTGAATGTGTTGATTATAACTCAATCATAGAATTAGATCAGGAGATTTGAATATGAAACTGATTGGGACATTTAAATTTGAAATTTATGCTTCTGTGATGCCAAATATTTGGAAAGAAGGGCTTTTCTAGAAGAGATGTTTTTCATTTGTATTAGATGAGTTAGGAAAATTTTGAAGATTTTTTTAGATGTTGGTTAAGACAGTAGAGCAGACATTTGATTCTTTTTTTCCTTAAAGATTTTATTTATTTACTTGATAGACAGAGATCACAAGTAGGCAGAGAGGCAGAGAGGAGGAAGCAGGCTCCCTGCTGAGCAGAGAGCCTGATGTGGGGCTCGATCCCATGACCCTGAGATCATGACCTGAGCCAAAGGCAGCGGCTTTAACCCACTGAGCCACCCAGGCGCCCCCAGACATTTGATTCTACATGGAGATTTAGGCAAAGCAGAATCCATCTACAACATGGAACTCAACTGTGGCTCTTAAACAAATGTTGTATATGGCTTCACTTTGAAAGCTAATGATGAATGCTTCCAAGACTCTTACAGCTAAATGAGATGAGCTAATGCCTCCAAATCACTGCTTACTCAGCTGCTTCTGTACAAGGTACCTGGAACTCTGAGTAGAATTTTTTTTCTCTTTATGTATCTATGTTGTCATTTTTATTGCCATTTCTGTGGATTATGCTAAGAGATAAAAAGTGTGGAGATTTTGAGTCAGAGGTACCTCAAGATACTCTTTTTTTTTCTTTTTTTTTAATTTTATTTTTATTTTCAAGATACTCTTAATAGTTGTGCAGGCACCCAAGCCCAGCTTGATGAAGGATAGAAGTTAACTCTGGGGTGGCATATTCCCCATCAGAGCATCCATCACCGGTGGCATTCCTATCCACTGTTTTTCTCCCAGGATTCTGTTATTCCTCATTAGGACAAGACTTCCCAGGAATGTGGCTGGAACATCTGGTGGGGCTACAGACCAGCTTCACTGCAGAAAAATCTGTGCTGCCCTTGTAAAGAGATATGTCAAACATAAGAAGACTGGAAAAGTGGAAGTGATATTTTGGCAGTTGGAATAGAATTCCAGAAAGATTTGCATAGATGATAATTGATGCCATGCCTGTGCATGAAGTCACCTAAAGAAAGAACAGGGAAAGAGAGAAGGTATTCAGGTAGAAAATACCAGAGTTGAAAAACTCTCAAGTGTCAGATATTGCACTACATCTGTAATGGATCAGTAGAATAAGAACACTGGAGAGACTCCACAACATCAGATACTATCGGGGGAAGGATGGAGTTCGGGGAAAAATGTGAATTTGGATACCCAATGCCCATCACAGGTGTTGAGGTTAGTAATGTTCTGCTGCCCAGGGTCAAGTCTATTCAATTTGTGCTTGGCCATCTCCAGAACACAACTTGAGAGTTTGAAGCCATGTTTCACTTCCTGAAGTGGCACACATTTCTAATAATCTTTAGGACTTCTTCAGAAAAGTCATTCAGAGCCTTTGGAGGTCAACAGCAGGAGGTTCATATTCTAGAAAATTCTAGCAGGTACATTCTCAGCCCGATTTAGTGCATTATCAAAAACACAAACCATAGTTTCTTCACCATGGCAATTTCACATTTTGCGACCATGTCTATTAAATGCCAGGTATTTCTGAGTCACAGTGGCCTTTTATTCTAGAACCATGTACCAAAAAATTTAAAAAAGTAAAAAAAGAAAGTTTTCACAGATTAACTGAGAAATTCCTGCTAGTATCCAAACCTCATGATGTCCCAAAGACATTTTTGCTTTCATTTGTTCACAATTTGAGCCCTATCACTTCTAAGGCATTGCCCTCTCAGTACTGCTGCTGATAATTCAGTGTTGCACTCTTATGGTTGTAGCTGATCACTCACCTAGTCTACAAGCTTGGAAAACTATGCTGAAGTTGACAGCTGAAGCTGTCATTCCAGATGACACTCTGCTACTATCATTAAAGACTTCTATATTGACACAAATATTTAGCTACTTCTCTCTTAATGGTTAAATTGCAAAATAAGTGACACATCATTCCATGTAGGCCTCTGTCTTAGTGTGGAAGGAATAGCTAGCTAGTGGAGGGATTGCTAGGTGACTTCAGGTCACACGCTGACATGAATCACCTGTTTTAAAAGATAAGGCAGGGGTACCTAGGTGGCTCAGTTGGTTGGGTGACTGCATTTGGCTCAGGTCATGATCCCGGAGTCCCAGGATCGAGTCCCGCATTGGGCTCCCAGTTCCATGGGGAGTCTGCTCCTCTCTGTGACCTTCTCTCCTCTCACGCTCTCTCTCACTCTCCCTCTCTCAAATAAATAAATAAAATCTTTAAAAGAAAAAAAAAAAGATAAGGCAGTTGCATGTCTCTTTCCAAATCCAGCTTCTGTTTTCTACATCAGAGCTCAAGCAATATATCTGGGAAGGCCTTCCTAGAAGAATTGTCTTCATCATTGATGCCTAAGCCTGGCTGTGTATCAGAATCACATGGAAAAGTTTGTTTAAAATTATGGAGCCTCTGGAGTTTCCAGTTCAAATCATCTAGCCTAAAGCCTGGGAATCTGTATTTGTAACCAATATTGCTTGTGCATGGCTCTGGAATCACACTGAATATGTAGGGTCTTCTAGTATATAGGATCAACCCAGAGGAAGAATGCCTGTAGGTTCAAACACATGAGTCTTCTCTAAATGATGCAGAGTTCCATCTCCTGATTGGAGTTGAACTGGTTGTTGCATTAGTGACTGTCCTTTGCAAAGTCACTGGTCACACATAATTTCCCAGATGTGATCATTATTATAACTATCTCAGTTACATAAGGATCACAAAAGGGGCCTTGGAACTTTTTTCATTATTCTCCACAGCCTTCAAATAAATGCTGACTAGAAAAACTAGAGCAAGTACCTATGGGACCCTGATGGTCTCAGTATTCATAATCAACTAGCCCTTCAAGATTGCTCATTTCTTAGGCCACCACTTTGAACTCAAAAACTGAGTCCACCTTCTGGTCAGGTGATAACATCCTTGATGTCTCAAGGCTTATTTTAATCAACGCTTCAAAACTGGATGAGACCCAGAAGGATGTGTTCTAAGTGTTGGCTTGGCTTGCTCTAATCATCTTTCTTCCCAATAGGATCTGTTGCCTTTGCTAGTGGGCTTGACTAATCTGAGCCAATACCATGACATCTTTGACATGGGTGATCCAGGTGGGTTGACTGATGTCATTGGGTCAACGTAGGAGAAGTGGTTCTTTCCAGATTGTTTTTGATGACACCACAACCATCAAGTGTGCCTCCTCCAAGATAGGGTTTTTCAGAATGTGGCCCATAGACTTCTTTGCATTAGCATTCCCTGGGTGTTTGCTAAAAACCACTCCATTTTTGGATCTCTATCCTGGCCCACTGAATCAGAATTTCTGTTGCTCTCTGAAGTCTGTATTTTTAAACAATTTTTCTGGGTAAGTCAAATATACAATAATGTTTTGGAACTAGGGCTCTAATTACAGAGTCACAGAGTGAAGGAAGCGGCCATCCGCCACCTTTCACCGCGTCCGTCTCTGGAATAACACAAAGAAAGCCTTGGAAAGAAGTGTTCCACTCAAGTGCTTAACTGTTAGCTTAAGGGTGTTATTGCCAAGTCCTAAACCTGCCACACCTTCCCACTTAGTCACCTCAGTAAAAGGCACTTCTACTCCTTACAGACCTCCTTAACTCTCACTCAGACCCCAACGTCCAGAATTCACCCAGAAATTCTGCCAGTTTTACCATCTTCTCCTGCCCTGGCTATTGCAATTGCCACCGATGACCTTTCAAACAGCCAAAGTGTTCATTTTAAAACACAAGTTGAGATATGTGGCAGCTCTGCCCAAACATTTAGATGATTCCCAGTAGCACTATAGAATAAACTGTAAGATCCTTTCTGTGACCTCCAAGCTCCTACCTATTCTGGGGCACATGGACCACTCAGCCACAATCCCCTGCCATTCCTGTTGCTGCTGGAGTGCACCAAGCATGTTGCCATCAGGATCGTTGCAATTGTTGTTCCCTCTGCTGTAATGTTCTGTCCCCTCATATCATCCTGGCTCAGTCCCTTGTTCCATTCTGGTCTCCGTTCAGATGATATTGCATTGCCTCATCCCTGTTGACCCGTCTGAGGAACATAAACCCTCCTTCCTCCTTACCTTGCTTTGCTTTCATTTTTAGCAGTTGGTACTTTCTCACATGTAAATTTTATTTATTATCCTTTCCGTCACACTGGAATGTAAAATCCACAGAAACAAGGTATTTTTCTATTTCTGCCACTGTTAATTCTTCTATGCCCCAAACAGTGACTGACAGGCTATTGAGTATACAAATGAATGGGTGTTTGGACACTATGTTTTGAAGTTGCATTGCTGGAGGACTTAATGAGGGAGGCACTGATTTTGGTGCTGTGCCTCAATTACCTTGCTGATGTATGGTTCTTATTACAGTCTCCATAAGACAAAGTGATTGTGACCAAATACTGCCTTGGAAACCCTCTCTCTCCCTTTTGCTTTGTGGATGTTTCTGGAGTGATAGGTAATAGTGGTTGAGAGTTGAACCTGTCCACAGTATATCACACAGCTCTAATCAGGGCCCTTCCACCTGAAGGCCCAATCACCTTTCACCGGACTTATTTCCATCAACACCATAAATGGCATTTCAGAAGCTTGCTCCACTCCTAAACTCATTTCCTTGACTCCCTTTCTCACACAATTCATGGCTTTTGCTTCCCACTCTGCATTCCTGACACTTTACACACTATATCATGAGTTCCTTGGTCAAAGTCATTCATACTCCCTCTTCCCATTCGCTGGTCTCTTCTGTCACTGGTCCTACTTCCACACACTTAGGCCCATTTGGTGAAGCGATTCCCCTACCAGTTTTCCAGGAACTGTTCTTTGCTAGGCTGGAGGTGCTCTGTGTCCACCTGCAAGGCCACCACTCACAAGCTATGAGCACGAGCACTGGTTCTGGAGTGTGTAGCTTTACCAAAGGTTAGCTTCTGGGAATGCATTTTAAATCCACTAATTTCAAGTGGCTTTGGGTAGCCTCAGGCATATTTTTCCACTTCTAACTCAACTCAAGATTCTTTCTAGCACAGGTTTCTGTGCAGCCTCTATCAATACATTTTGGGATATTGACATTGAATGTTTTATTAGGTTATGTAATTTGAACAAAAAATCAAGGATGTGTGTGAAGTGGCTTCCTACAGTTCCATCTGCTTTGATTTGTCAAGAAAGAGATAAGATCAGTTTCTTTTCCTCCTCTGTTCATGGTGTTTGGCCATGGGAGTGTTGGCCTACACTCCCAACATAAAATGCACTCTGTTCTGCCTGTAGGAACCCAGAACCATGCCAAACGAGAAACATGAACGTGGTTGTGATGCCTGAGGTCCTAGTCTGTGATCTTTCCCACAGCTGGCACGTTCCCTCTGAGGCTCTGAGACATTCCCCATTAGCTCAGCAATGGGGACTGAAAGGCATATCCAATTAAAGAGAGGGATAAAAGTCCCTTGCTGATCCTTAAACTGAGTGCCAAAGAATAACCTTTGTACAGAGTGGGATGGGAGCTTATGCCAGGAGTCAACCCCAAGTCTCTAGGGGGCCACACCTACTGAGGCAATGTGGTAGGCCCAGCAACTTCCCTGTCCCCTCAGCATAGAGGATATCTAGGTCGGGCTGCCCAGCATGGTGGCAGTAAGAAATCTGGAGCTAGAAGCATGAGGAGCAGAAAAATCTAGGTGGCGCTGACAGTCACCTCCTATCCCCACTTACCTGCTATGCCATGGGGTGCATGGATGAATTTGCAATAATGTGGCTGTGAATGTGTCTGGTAACCGTTAGTGGTGGTGGGAGTAGAAGTGCTACCACTGCAATTTCAATCTTTTTATTTTGACTCAGACTAGCAGTGCAATGTTTAACTTTTGTTGGAGGGATGACGGTGAAGTCATCAAATGAACATTGAGGCTTTCTGCCTTTTGAGAGTGAGGACTGAACTGATATTCTTCATCTATCTCTACCTAGACAGCATCCACCCATCCATCCCTTGGGCAGCCATTGATTCAGCATGTCTGTGTATGCATGTGTGCATGTGTGTGTGTGTGTGCATGTATGTACACATACACGTGTTTATATGTCCCTGTGCACCAGTGCACTTGTGTGCCCATATGTGTTATCTACTATGTACCAGGACATGTTGCTGTTGGGATCCACTTCAGTCTCCTGTCTATAAATGCCCATAACACATGTAGATTCAAAACTCATATACATAATCCCCATCAACAGAGATTTCTGCTGCCTCTAAATCCTCTTAATAGAGATCATTTTGTTTTTGTCTTATGTCTTGTTCAAATTATTTTTTTAACTTATAATACATCTGTAAGTTTTTTTTTCATTTTATTTATGTTTTTTAGACTTATGCTAAGTGTCCCAGCAGGCAATACCACAACACACAGAAGCAAGTATCTTGTGGCTTCTTGTGTTACAATGTCCATTCACAGCTTGATCTGGACACAGGGAAAATTAGTTTGCCACATTTAAGGTTTATACACTGCTTTGACATCTACAAACATGAACTTTGGCTGTCTTCATTATGCGATTCTAAGGGTCTGGCCTAGGGCTTTGGAGTCAGTGAGAAGGGAGACCAACTTCCTTATTATTCTTCATTAATTCATTCTTTGCACAAATATTTATTGCATGCCTATTACATGTCAGGCACTGTGCTTCCAGTAAGAAGGAAAAGCAAGAAATACCTACACATTCCTGCCTCCAGCAGCACTAAGGGAACCACTGTAAGGTTATGTATTCATCATCACTACTAGCCAGTGAAATGAAAAACACAATCTGAGGATATGGTTTTCACAATACCAACGAGTTAAATATTGAGCAATGTTTTAGTTTAATTGTTTTTTTTTTAACATCGTATACTGGTGGCTTTTCTTTTCATTTCTTATCCCGTCTTTCATTCAACAAGTGTTTATTGTGCATTCACTATATGCTGAATCTACTCCATTACTGAACAAGTCACATATATATCTTCTATCCTTTGGAGTTGTCCAGACCAATTTTTAAATGTTAAAACACCACACAAGCAAAATCAAGGCAAGCACAAGAGCAAGTGTGGCCTATCTTGTGCTTAACATTTAGACCAGATTATCTGAGTGGGGTATGGGGGCCAAGATTGGGAAATATTTAAGTGAATAATACACAGTACAAACCGTCAGAAAGGCTGAGCCTCAAAATGTGTTAGGACAGAAAGATTAGGGGAATATAAGACGGGGGAAAGACATACGCCAGAAAGAATCCTGCTTTCTGTCAAGGAGCATCATCTTCTATTGGTCAAGGAGAAGAATTAAAAAGAAAAATAAAAGTGGAAGAATAAAGGGTGATAATGAACAGATTATAGTCCTCAGGAGGAAAGAAAACCGAATTCAAAGGCAAAAGATTCTCTTTGACGAGGCAAGAGATTGTTATTCCTTGAATGTGGCAAAGAAGGAAGGGTCAGTAATGATAGAAATAATTTGAACTGAAAATAAGGAAATACGAGAAAATTCAAAATAAAATAAATAAATGCCAGCCTTTCCAGAAATATTAAGCTCACCTTCTGTACAAAGGGGCTTAGAAATGGTCCTTAAGGAGAAGGGAAAATCTGATCCATGGCAAACTTGTGAACTGATCTTATTAACGATCTTACAAAATACTGGGCATTTACAAATTTCATAAACTAAAATATCCATGACTCTGAGTGTCATTCAGCTGGCCTTAGGAGCAGTTCACATGATGAAAAGACCAGACATGCCCAGAATAATCTGCAGAAATAAATGCACATCACTGAAGTGCCTGGGTGGCTCACTGGGTTAAGCTTCTGCCTTCAGCTCAGGTCATGATCTCAGGTTCCTGAGATGGAGTCCTGTATTGGACTCTCTGCTCAGCGGGGAGCCTGTTTTCCCCTCTCTCTCTGCCTGCTCTCTGCCTACTTGTGATCCCTCTTTCTCTGTTAAATAAATAAATAAAATCTTTTTAAAAAAAGAAATAAATGAACATTATAGAAACATTTCCATCATGGCCAACACCCGCATATGATTCAGAAGATTTAGATAAGCTTCAATGTCCCCTTATTTGCAGGGAACCAGAAGCTCAGTGTAGTAGAGTGGAAAGACCATGGGCTTGGACTCACTCAGACTGGATTAACACCAGCTCAGCCATTCACCAACTGAATGACCTTGAGCAGAGGGCTTAGTAACTGCCCATGTCCTCAATGAATATCACAGTGCTTACCACATGGGCTTGTGGAAAAAGTTAATGTAGAGGTGAACCATTCAGCACCAAACAATTACATTATATTACTTCTTTGTCTTTGATTTTTTAGATTTTGTTATAGGGCATAAGATGGCTTTTAGGTTCAGATTTGTCATTGTTCACAGTAGCCTTGTGAAGATGATAGATTTACTAATAATCTATGCTGTATATGGCTTAGATACAGCTGGTGCAAGCTGCTCTGCCTCAACTTACATTTGTTCAATAGGGTCTATTTTATCTGTTCTTTCTATCTATCGTCTATCATCTATCTATCCACCTATTTTTATCATCTATTATCTGTTGAGGGGGGACTTGTTAATGGTTATTTCCTTGGATTTGATTACTGTTATGCTCTATCTTCTCACTTCCACTTAAAAAAACTTTTTTCCCCCAGTTTTCAGCAATTATGTGAATGAACTGTTAAAAGCATAGATAGTAAGCATGCATTTATGAGCTTCTGCGATGGTTGTATTACCTGTAATTTACTATATAATGCTTGAGTACAGAGAGAGAGAGAAAGACGTGAAATCACGTGCCTGTTACTTGGGTTGAACTACAACTAAAGTGCTTATGGTGCTCCAGCTAAACAGCCACACTTGTCTCCCATTAGAGATGCATTCAGTCTCCAGAGACAGTGATGGCAAGAGCTTCTATTATTTACATTGCAAATACTATCTGAAGCTTGGTTATTAGCATGTGCACTTTCAGTGAAGTTTATAGCCTGTTAGTAAGTGGATACACATTGAAAATATGTTCATATTTGGTGAAACTGAAAGTAAACAAGGAATGTGGATAGGCAAAATATTGCAGATATTCCCCTGCATAAATAAGGACATGCAACCAGAGAATTGACAATTCTGAGGGTTGGTTTGATCTTTTCTTGATCTACATGCAGCCAGGGATCCAGAGAGATCTGTCTACCTGAAGTCAGTCACATTATTAGTAAAAGCCTGTTCGTGAAACCGTGGATGGCCACCTTAAGCAAACATTCCAAGTGAGGCTGTGGAAGTAGTACCTACAAGGACAGAAAGTGAGAACTTCATTGAGCCAGCAGAATGGCTTGTATGAACAGCTTCTGGGCCCGCCTGACAAGAACTGTTTAATTTTACAAGTCTGTATATGTGTCAGAATTTTATCTGAAACTCGTTATCATTGTGGCCTAGGAACCAGGTTGTGGGAGGAGAAGTCACTCACCTCTAATTTCTCTGGAGGCTACCTTTTTCTACCAAAAAACAAAAACAAAAACAAAAACACCCCCCCCCAAAAACAATAACAACAACAACAACAACAACAACAAAAAAGAAAACAAACACAAAACCCTGACTTCTGTGTAATCAAATCACCTAAGATCAGCTGGCAATACTCATAAAGCTAAGTAATAATAACAAAAATAAACATGAAAGTATCACTGATCCTAGTCAGGCAAAAGTCCCCCTTGAATTCCAGATAGGAATTTTTCCAATAAGGTCAACATTTTGGCCAATGTTTTAGATCCTTTCAAATTCAGGTGTCCATGTGCTCACTTTGGCAGCACATATACATTCAACTGTCCATAACTGTTGGATGATTTCAAATTGTTATATTTCTGGTTATGTACATGCTACCTAAAATGTGCTTTTGCCTTTCCTTTCCAATCAGCTTTCAAGCTGGATAAACACTGCCAGCTAAATGAGAGTCTTGGTTTCTTTTAATATTTGACATTCTCCATCCAAATCTCTGGTGCAGAGACATTGGTTTGAGTTCTGTGCGGAAACACAAATACTCTTTTGTTCACTCAGATCCATAAATGATGCTCAGCAAATATTGGTCAAATGAATGAAAGAAACAGTGAATGAGTGAGTATTTTTCTCCCCTTCTCTTCATACTTTTGAGTGGTTGGCTAAACATCTGTTCCATGGGAGTCTGTAGGGGAGGGGACTGGCAGATGGATACTGCAGCTGGATGCTGCAGGGATCCCATCTTGGGCAAGTCAGTGCTGATGAATCTTTTCTCCAGTTAGAGCTCCACAGGTTCTTGGACAGAATTTCCCTAAGACTTATCCAAGCCACAGATTTAATGACTTTAAAGAAAGTGTGAAGTTTCTGGAAATAATGATGCACTACTCTAAGGGGGAAAACTGAAATGGTACAGATAAAGACCTGCTTAAAATAAAAACAAATACAAGAAAATGCCTTATTCCACCAAGTTTTGGAATTCAAAGATCTTGTCCATATTAAACAAAGAACCAAGGTGTGATTTATCTTGTGGCTTCTTCAAGGAAGGCGCAGCTTGAAATTCTCCTCAGGATAGCTTATAAAATCCCTTGGAGAGTACTGTCTCCTAAATAAGAGGTGGCAGATCTATGGCACTTAGCTGAACCCATCTTGCTGCCTGCTTTTTTAAATAAAGTTTTATTGGTGCACAACCATACCCATTCATTTACATTTTGTCTGTGGCTGCTTTCCTGCTGCAATGCTTCATCAAGTAGTTGCAACAGAGACTGTCTGGCAGGTGAAGCCTAAAATATTTGCTATCTGGACCTTTAAAGAAGAAGTTTGTTGACCTCATCCTAAATGTCTTCAAGATTTATCCTTTAGCCACAAGTAATAATGACCTTCTCTATATAATTAAAGTGACTAAAATAATGATAGAAGGCATATAATATGCCTTAGAAGTACTGGGATTAATTATTTAGTTATGAAAAGGGCTGGATGTTTTATTGGTTTGCTTGCTTGTTTGTTTATTTATTTATTTATTTTAAAAGATTTTTATTTATGTATTTGAGAGGGAAAGTGAGTGATAGAGAGCATAAGCCAGGGGAAAGTCAGGGGGAGAAGTAGACTCCCTGCTAAACAGACAGCCCAATGCAGGGCCTGAACCCAGAACCCTGGGATCATGACCTGAGCTGAAGGCAGACGCTTAACTATCTGAGCCACTCAGGCACCCCATTATTTGTTTATTTAAACTTTGCGTCATTCTAAAAAGGATTTGAAGTGGTTTATGAAAACACATACAATATGATTACCAAATTGAAGTGTCCATAAAACCCTAAACAGAGAAGATATAAATTAAAATAGAAGGTGAAAATAAAGTAGGAGTTTTGCTGTTTAGATTTTACCCTTTAATTCTGCACTATTTTATGTTACTATTAAACCCATTGTTTGTTTCTATTTGTTGTTCTATCAGATATTAGTTCTTTCAAGATCTTTTCAATTATCAAATATTTTAGTTTATTAATCAGTATCACAAGCACTCATGCACACATTACCCACATTTTTCAAAGTAGCATCAAAAAATGTGGCCATATTTTCATGGACCTTCTTTTTTTTTAGGATTTTATTTATTTATTTGATAGACAGAGAGCACAAGTAGGCAGAGTGGCAGGCAGAGAGAGAGGGGGAAGCAGGTTCCCTGCTGAGCAGAGAGCCCGATGTGGGCCTCTATCTTAGGACTTTGGGATCATGACCTGAGCTGAAGGCAGAGGCTTTAACCCACTGAGCCACCCAGGTGCCCCTTGCATGGATCTTCTTAAAATAAGACATACAATGTTCATTGATACCATCAGTTGCCACTATCCCATTGGCTTCTTTCACCAAAGAAACCACTAGTCTGAAGATGGTTCACATATCTCTGATCCATATCTTAAAATTCATAATGTATATATGTATATATACATATATGTACCCATATGTCTTTTATTTTTTTAATTTACATGAATGAGGTATTATTTGTATATAATATTTCTGCATTGTGTTTTATTTCTCAATGTTAGGCTTTGCAAAGTTTTCTATGCTGAAATAAATAGATGTAGTTTACTGATTTTAACAACTGTGCAGTAATTAAATTCACCTCAAATTTAGTTCATTGCCAATGAATAGATATTTAGATTATTTCAATTTTAGAGTACTAAAATACAAAGGTACTTCTGTTGAATCATTATGTTGTATACCTGAAAGTAATGCAACATTGTGTGCCAACTATACTCAAATAAAAAAAAAAAATCTAAGAAATCACAAAAAAGAAAGAAAGGAAGGAAGAAAAGGGGGGAAAAGTGCTTCAGTGAACACTCCTCCTTGTGCAACATGGGAGTTTCTTTAGGGTTTATACTTGGGACAGAAATAAGTAGATCATAGCCAAATTTTCCTTTGAATCGGTAATATGATTTTACACTTCGACTATTAGAGAAGTATCCCATTTCTCAGTGTCCTAAAGGACAAATACTCAAAAAGAGGAAAGAAATGAACAGAAACAAAAGGTAAGAAATAAAAAAGGAAGATGCAGCTGGAGATGTGTAAAAAGCCCTACCCTGGAAGCTTTTCTGGTACCCCTGAGAGTTCTGACTGTACTCTGTAAGGAAAGAAAAGCCTTCAGAATCCCTGATTTTGGCTCCTGACTCTGACTCACAAGTGAATATTATCTTTCCTTCTTTTCTTTCTTGAATCTTAAACACATTGCTAAAGCAAGAGTCTTGAAAACTGGCAATAGCCTCAACTATTTATTGATTCCAATCATGGGAATGCTAAGAGTCAGGTGTTTGTGGCCTCCTGCTGGCCTCAGTTACGAGGAGATAATATGCTGAATATTCTCTTGCCTTCAACGTCTATCAGTCAGGATTCATATAAGAAATACTACACACCCCACAAAAAAATACTATGTACAGTACCTTCTAGGTTCATGGAGAAGCCACAACAGTAGACTAAAATCTATTTTTAAAAATGATGAATGATTGTTCCACCAAGTTTGGATGCAGATGGGTTTGTCTAATCCAACACAATTCCTTGTTTGGTCTCTCTTGTCATCATTTCTTTCTTTTTATCCCAAAGGTCTCTCATCATGCTGGACAAACGCAGCTCTAACCTTCTTCTGAAGTTGTGCTTTTGACCTTATCTTCTGATAGCCACCTAGAAGGATGGCTATTTGAACAAGGATGAAATCACAACTCTTGGATACCTGAGTTGGTTCACCTTCCTTAGAGTGTTCTAGAGATACTGTCCCCACAAGAAGAATGTTCAGCACCTTTCTCACAATGGGCAAATCTACTTGTTTCCTCCAGTCTTCCTAGATCAAATAGCCTCCACAGATGGAGCCAGAGGCAGAGCAATCTGGATCTGAGGGTGGCAATAAATGGCAAGTTATTATTCCAGGACCTCTGAGAAGGTGTATGCCTACACACAGAGCAGGGATTTATTCATTTGTAAATTATTTCATTTTGGATTTCTACATTTGCAAATTAAAGAAAGACACTTTAAAATAGGAGAGGGGAAAAAAAGAACCCCAAACCTAATGAAAGCAGTTGTAGAGTAGGGGCTGGAGTTGGCCCTAGGGGTGACCAAAGACTAGAACTCTGTCTCCTGTCCTTGTTCTCTCTTTGTGTGCTTGCCTCTTCATCCCTGGCTGGTTGTCAGAGGAAACTGGAATTAACGGCTTCTCTGGAATGCTGGGACTTGCCTCCTTGCAATGCTGGGACCATGGAGAAACCAGGACCCTCCAAATCAATTCCAGTTAAAGGAATTTTCATAGAAGACTTGGATTGGTTCAGTTTAGGAGTTGAGCCCACCGGTGTCCAGGATATCAGAGACTCATGACTGATAGTCTTAACAGATTTAATGGCTAAACAGGAAAAATACATATTTCACCTGAAAGAAAGTGCTAGAAAGACAGACACAATCATGGATGCCTACTGTTTATGATAATACATCTTGATGATGCCACAAGAACTTTATGCCAGAGCATGCCAGAACTTCCAGATTCAGATAGTTTTGTCTTGATCAATGTGGCAAAGAAAATAATTTCCACTATGTTTTGGTCTGCCAATTCTAATGATCACCTTTTTTGTGTGTTTTGGTCATTTCCAATAACTGAATATGCTCTGGACTTTCTTCTTACCTAAGAGTCTCCTTAAGCAAACATTTAATCCAGTTGTCACCCAAAGCATTAAGATCCAAGGGCTTTGGTGAGGCCACAGTGCTTTGTCATCTCTTGCAGTCAGTGAAACAAATTTTCAAGTGCTTCCTTGCTCTATAGTAATGAGGGCCATGCTGCAGGACTCATAGTCAAACAAGATGGGGGGAAACACTGCAGGGACACTCTTAGATAGTCTATGCCATTAAGGGGATATGCTTTCCATAACAAATCCAACTTTACATCTCAATTCATGGCTGAATTCAACCCATGTGCGTTTCACTAGCTCCCTCTTTCCTAGGCTAGATTTGGATGTTATGATATTTCTTGGAAGGAAAAAGGAAGAATTTATCTTGAGAACATCTCTCATTTTATAGATGAGAAAACCATGGCCCAGAGATGTCATGTGACATGGACAGAGCCATATGGCCCACAAAGAGTGGACCCAAGATCCCTTGAGGAATTTCACAACAAGCAACATCTATTAGACACCTGCTGTGTACATCATCTGGGCCTGTGGGTAGGGGAAGGGGAATAAGGAAGGCTAAAGCGTGACACCCTTTTCCTGTGAGCTTCCGGATTAGGGTCCCCACATGAAAACTATGAGAATACAGATATACAATTGACATTTTTTTCCTCTAGTAGAGGACCTTACAATTAGTTAAATGAATTTCAACATGAAAATTATCACAACCATTTATCCTATATGTATAACATATCGCACAGACTAAATAAATTCTTTGCAACACAGAGACCCCTCATAATACTTCTCACATATTACCTATTGTGTTTTGGTCATGGCTCTGCACATAGAACATTGAATAACTGTTGCTAACCACCTGACTTATGACCACCAGCCCCTCTTGACTACATATGGTGTCAGAGTTGGGAGCTGTGGCTTTCTAAGGGTTAACTGGGAAAGGAGTGTGGGATTCCAGGGCCTGCAGTTGATTTCCAAGGGTCCCTCCTTGCAGGGCGAATGCCAGCACAACATCTGGTGTGCACCTGAATAAATCCAAGAAGTTTCCTTTTCAATATTGTATAAATTCTGCACCTTGACTCATGGCTATTAAACCTACTGTGGTAAGGTCTCCAGCAAGCATGGCAGTATTTCATTCATGAGGGAGGACCACTCCAAGAAGAGCAGCATGAAGCCATCTCTACCCACCCTGCACCCCAAGCCTCTGGAGAAAGCTGTCATCTAGTCTCCTTATTCTAATAATTCCATTTAGCTCACTCATTTTTAAGGCAATTTTTCCATTTAGAGATAAACCATCTTTTATGCTTTCCTGCCCCCAGATTCCTTCTTGCTCTCTCTCCTCCAGACTCAGTTTCCTTACAAAAGTCGCAGCCATGAACACCCTATATAACACTTCTGCATCCTAGTCAACTGAGACTCATCATCCAGTGTGACTTAAATTAAAAGGAGGCCCTTTGGAGGGGTGCTGACTATCTGCACTCCTTTTTTCTGCTTTGCTCCTACCTTGTGCTGCTAAAGAAAATTATTTGAAGGGCTCCTGACAGAGTTCGTAGTCCACAATCCTGACCTCCAGTCACTTTTCCTGAGTGAGAATTAAAACTGGAATTACAGAATATTAGGGATCAACAGGTTCTAGAAGGCTATTTGGTCTCCTACCCCCATTGTGCAGATGAAATAAATCAGGTCTCCAGGGACGCCTGGGTGGCTCAGTTGGTTAAGTGGCTGCCTTCGGCTCAGGTCATGATCCCAGCGTCCTGGGATTGAGTCCCACATCGGGCTCCTTGCTCAGCGGTGAGCCTGCTTCTCCCTCTGCCTCTGACTGCCACTCTGTCTGCCTGTGCTCCCTCCTGTGCTCTCTCTCTGTCTGACAAATAAATAAATAAATAAAATCTTTTTTAAAAATGAGGTCTCTAGAAAGATCTTACTGCTCCCCAGGTCAACAAGGGTCCTCATGCTTCATGGTCTTGCATCCTCTCCCCTCTACTTCCATGTACCTTTCTTATTGCTGCAACCATGTGGTGAATTCCAACTCATCATGTCTCACTAAGCTGTAGTGGCATCACTTCTGGGAAATTTAATTTTCTCCTTCTGCCCCCCATCTCACCACTCTGCCCTGGAATTCGTTATTCTCTCTTTGGGCTTCCTAGTTTTGCATAATACATCCATTACAGCTTCTCACAGTGCATGACAGATGCTGTCTACAGTGCATGACAGATGCTGTCTTACTTCCCCACCCCACAAAAAAAAAAAAAAAAAAAGGACAAGGAGACAAGGTTTCTAATGCTCAACATTTGACTTGTGACAAAACTTGAGGAGCCATTTTTTAAAATATTTTATTTATTTATTTGTCAGATAGAGAGCACAGGAGCAAGCACAGGCAGACAGAGTGGCAGGCAGAGGCAGAGGAAGAAGCAGACTCCCTGCTGAGCAAGGAGCCCAATGTGGGACTCGATCCCAGGACGCTGGGATCATGACCTGAGCCGAAGGCAGCCGCTTAACCAACTGAGCCACCCAGGCATCCCTTGAGGAGCCATTTAAAGAGATGGGAAGAAAGGAGGACTTCTAAAGGGTGAGGCATGGAGCAAGTTATGCCTGTGGACAGTGTGGTCCATTGTAAGAACACACCTCAGAGAACTGTCCCACTAAAGAGCAAGGAAACTGGTCCATTGATCTACTGAACTAAGTCCCTCAATTTTAGGAGGTTGTTTCTGAAACATGAACTCTCTGGCATGTATAGCCCCCTTCAAACTTTGGGCAAAGCATACTCTCGGCCAGAGAAAGTTCTTAGACACAAAGACCTGGAACAAAATACTGGGGACCTTGAGCATGGGCTAAGAGTCCAACAGTGTTTTCTGAGTCTCTTACTTGTTTGTGTACCCAGAGGAACAGAGCCTGGATGATATTATCTCAGCATTACACAATATATGGTTCATAACAGGCATGCTTTTTATTTTAGTTGAGCTCAAAAATGAATTTATAACCTTACAGAATGAAGGGACAGATGGAGACCCTGAAGCTGGGCTCTTGGCTCAATAATTTTCCAAAAAAGTTTTCAGAATTTTCAGCCAAATAACCCTCTTCTAACATAAGAGGATTTGGATATATATTCCTGGGAGTCTTAGGGCACTTAATCCAAAGTAGCCTGTCACCACCAAAGTGCTTCTTTGGGGCTTTTTTTTTAAAATTTCTACAAATTATAGCATATCCACATCTCTTTTAGTATTTTTAAGAATTTAAATTATTGGTTAAATTATTAGCTATTATTTGTGCATTTTTGGTGAGAAATTAATGTTCTAGTGTAATTTGCTTGAGCTTCATGTATACCCCAGCTCATGACATCCCAAGGGTGAGGGTCATAGTATTCTTTCATGGGGGATCTACATGTGATGACTGCCATGAACTCTGACACCTGGGACATTACCTGAGACATTACCAGGAGAGTGACCCCAGGAAAGTTTGCTCAACACTGTCATACATATTGTCCTGTTGCTTCAGTCCCTCTGAGAAGCAGACCCTAGGGCAGCAGTTCTACTCACCAGGGCTTTGCTGCCCACAGCCCACTTCACCCAGCCTCACTGCCTCTAACCTGGGGTGCTGCAGGGAAAAATTGCTTTGCAAGTATGTTCCTTGGCCTGTACAGGACTGCAGGTCACTTGGTTTTGTGGATTTCTCTCAATATATTCCTATCTGCTCTTTATCTTTCAGAACTGTCTCAGTCCTGGTGGATCCAAAGCCCCCTCACTGACTTCCAGAGCCAACGTGGATTTTGTTGAGTGGACACTTGCTATGAATTAAGGAAGGAATCCATTGTGTTGGGGGGGGGGACGTGTCAAGAATATTTGGTAGAAAAATATACTAAGTAAATTTAAACAAGAGCAGGCAGATAATGCAGACTTTGGGGATGACAATTACTACTTGGGGAAGAGGCTGGTAGACATATCAATAGTTTCACCTTCTTAGTATTAAGAGAACCCAGCACCCATTATTTTACTGAATAGAATTAAAGTTTTGTAAAGTTTTTTTAAAAATAAAATCTTCACTGACTATATCCCTAGTTACTCTGATACTCTGTCCCTGCATTATTATTAGAAAAACAAACAAACATGTAAAGAGTTAAAAGTCACTGGGCACAGGACAAAACTTGTTCTTGCTTTAAGAGAAAGCTCAGAAATTTGTGCAAGAAGAAACTCAAGGAACCTCAGCTCAGTTGCCCAGTGACCAGAGAGGAATCCCATGCTGTTTGTGTCTACCATTTTACCATTGAATGGGATCAAATTCATTACCCATGACCACACTTGTCAAAATCTTCAGAAATTCCCTCAAAGTGCTCTAGAAGCTCACACCCCATACTTCAACACTAACCCTGGTCTGTGACTTTCCCCCTTCTTTTTTTCCCTCTACCCTCACTGCTTTCTGGTCCAGAGTTATACTTGAGAGATAGTGTTCATTTGTTGAGTGAACAAAGGCTCAAAATAGCAGCCTTACTGGGTCATCTTAACAAGAACAGAAATGATGTCCTTTCTCTACATAAATGTTGCAATCTTTTTTTTTTTTTTTTAAGATTTTACTTATTTATTTGAGAGAGAGACAGTGAGAAAGAGCATGAGAGAGAAGAGGGTCAGAGGGAGAAGCAGACTCCCCGTGGAGCTGGGATCTGGATGCGGGACTCGATCCTAGTCCTCCAGGATCATGACCTGAGCCGAAGGCAGTTGCTCAACGAACTGAACCACCCAGGTGCCCCTAAATGTTGTAATCTTAATAAGAACAGAAACGATGTCCTTTCCCTACATAAATGTCAGTGGTTGTCATTGTTATTATTGATATGGTGGGACTAAGAATTTCATCAAGAGCAGTGCCTTTCCAAGGAAAATAGAGAGAGCAGCCTCGAGGGCCCAGCATGATGCTAGAACCTCTCTGAGGAGCAGGCAAGAAATCAACATGGCAGTCAGCACTGTGACTGCAAGAGAGGAATGGACGCCTTGCTAATTACACACCCAGCTGTTCCTCAATATAGATTTAGGCCATGTTGTCTCCATATAATTAGTAGTACTTGTCCCTAGAAGGTACACGTTCTTTAATACTGATCAAAGGGGGCCTAGCAGTGGAGTTGAAAGAACAATGAAAACACAGAGGAGCAAAGGAAGTGCATTCCACCTCACTCACCAGAATAAACCATTCCTCCATCTCCCATTGTGGTGAGAGAGGAGATAACCACAATGCTGCTCATGCTGGGCTTGGCAATGCTGCACCACCCATGACTCAGATTCTGAGGTGAATGAAGAGGGAGATCACTTCCTGGGTGAAGGATTAGGTTTCCTGAGGCAGAGAGTAGAATTTCAAAGGCAGCTTTCAGTAGTAAGATATACAGGGAGCTTCTCCCTCTCCTTTCTCCCATTCCCCAACTCCTGCCTGCCATCCCTTGTGCCTCCACATCTGGGGGCTGCAGAATCAAGTAAGATTCAAGGGGTCTCTACAGAAGACCCTGGAGCAGAGGCTGCTGGTGACTGACCCAGAGCCCTAGGGGTGTTTGACTGGCTGCCTGGGGATCTGTTGGAAGGGCTCTCCATGGCCATGTTTCTGGGCATCTGTTTCTGCGCCAGCTTCCCAGAGAGCAACCTGGAGCCAGTGACAGGCTGATGAGATGTCTAAGAGCCCAGCTCCCTGGCCTTCAGGCAGGACAGGCTTTCTGTACCACTCAAGCCCAGCTCAGCTCCCCATAGGGACCAGAGAATGCAGGGTTTATGTTACTGAGAGCCCCAAACTAGAGCCATATTTTTTGGACACCTATACCCGCACATAGGTGCCGTCAAAAATGGGATCTGTGAACTACCAGTTACAATGGGTCCCTTATTGCTTAGATAATGGGGCTGCAAAGTCAACAAATTCATTTTTATTTTTGGTGGTTACACCATTTCCACAGCTCTTTGCACAATGTTAGTTGTGTTACGAGCCTTCATGGGAATCTGACGACAGAACATTGTTCAATGGTACATGCTCACTGGCATAAATTGGTTGGCACCAGTTACAGAATGCTTGCTGATATGGGCCTTTCCTCCACCCCTAGTGGAGACTCTGGTTTTACTTTTACTTCCATGTTTTAAAGCTGCCTGGCAAGTCAGCTTTGTTTTCTTTGTATGATTCTAAAAATAACAACTATCTGCTTTAACGTTTTATTGAAAGCAGCCCCACCAATTCACAAGGAGGCACCTCCTTTTAATGGGTGCTAATTCAGTTCCACAATAGCAATATCAGAAAAGATAAGTATTTTGACATATGTTATTTTAAAAGTCTTAGGATCTGAAAAGCCAAAGGCAAAATGTGCTCAGAAATGAATGAAAACATGTGAAGCCAAAATATGCATTCTGGCCTCTGAGTTCGAGCCTGCTTCCCAGAATGCCCTGTCAAATACCCTCCTCACCAAAGGATCCTTCCACACCAAGTCTTCCAAGAAACACCATCTGGTCATTCCAATCCCAAACATTCCTGCTGTGCACAATCACATATTAATTACATTGCATATTTGCTATTTAATAATATAGAGAATATAGAGAATAATAGAGAAGTCACATGGAAGAGCTTCATAGAACTTGTTCAGAAGCTAGCCCCAGGGTATACTGTGATTCTGAGCCTCTGTTTCTTCTTCAGTTATGTGATCCTGATATTTCACAGGGCTGTGTGTAGGATTATGTGAAACACTGTCTTGGAAATCCAACAGAGTAGACTCTCAGTATGTATTTTCCCTCCCCTCGTCACTGCCTTCCTTGTGGGTTTTTTTTGTTTTCTTTTGTTTTGCTTTTGAGAATGTGTGTGTGCAGTGGAAGGGGTAGAGGGAGAGGGAGAGAGAGCTTCAAGCAGGTTCCATGCTAGGTATGGAGCCCAAGGTGGGGTTCAGTTTCACTACCCGGAGATTAGGACCTGAACCAAAATCAAGAGTTGGATGCTTAACACACTGAGCTACCCAGGATCCCCTTTCCTTCTTCATGTTACTCCTTATTTTGTAGATGATGGATATGTGTGTTATGGTTTTCGACTATATAGCAAGCTACTTGTGAAAAGGGGATCTGAGCACAAGTGTTTATTTGAGAGGTGATCCCAGGAGGGAAGGCAGAAGGGAAGGATCTATAAGGGAGCTATCAAGCAAGTTGCTACTTTGTTTGGGTAATTGGCCCCTAATGCAGCAAATAAACTCTAGAAAGTGACATGAAACATGCATCTTGGTTTTTCAATCTCAGGGGCTAGGGGCTGGAATATTAGCACACCAATCTCCATCAGCCTTTTGGTTAAAGTCTGTCCCACGGTCCTTCCAGCCTCCTCTGTTCTCAGACAGAGTCAACTTCCAAGGCTCCAGAGAGAGTAAAGTAAAGAAAGGCAGCACTTCTGCCCTCAGGCCAGGAGGAAATGGGCAGGCACTGTCAGTGTCTGTTAGAGGTGACTTTGGTTGAGAAAAAAGTTTATGATTATGACTGGCTCCAAAAGAAAAATTGGAATATAAATATGGACTTTTATGCAATGCATGGGGTTAGTTGTGGACTACTTTTGCTGATGGTGGGGGAGGGGGTTGTTCAATCCTGCATCAATCAAAGATCTTGCTTTAATCTAACTGGAGGACTTCTCTGAAAGCCCAGTTAGCTTCACTATAATGATAGAGAAGTTGAAAGGCACATATGTATGTGTGTTTATATGTGTACATATGTATCCATGTAAGAAACTGATTGAAACAGCTCCTCATAAAAGTTTAGCCAAGAAACTGATCTGACTACCCAGAATTATTACAAGGAGATGGATAAGTACACACTGAAAAAGATGACAAAGGGTGGAATGGTGAGTCCTGACCCATGCAAAGGGGCATCCTCAGAGAAAGAAACATGGATCTGAGCACAGAGGGCTGCATGGCAGTTAACTAGGTGAAAGGTGGAGGTGGAGATGGGGTCAGGGGACCATATATATCTTAAGAAGAGAGGTCATGGTGTGAGAAGCCCCATGGCAGGAGGGAATGTGGGAGGAAGCCAACATGAGAAATGACTCCAGGAGTTTTGACTCTGAGTCCTGAAGTAACATGCATTAACAGTGTGACCTTGGCTAAATTATTTACCATGTCTGCATCGAATCTTCTGCATCTGAACAATGGAAAAAAAATCCTACTTTAGGGCAGTACCAATAGCAACTTCTGGAATGATGTTCTATATCTGTGTTCTATATCTGTGCTGTTCAGCATAGTAGCCACTGGCCATCTGTGGCCATTGAGCCCATGAAATCTGTCTACTGAGCCTGAGAAACTGGTTTTTACATTTTATTTAATTTCAATTAATAGAAACTTAAATGGCCACCGATGACCAGTGGCTGCCATATTGGATAGTGCTGCTTTAGAGCATGGTTTCAGGGATGAAATAAAATTCATCCTTATACCTGAAGCATCTGGCACAGAATAGTGCTCCATCCACCTTAGTACCCCCACTCGTGGTGAGATCCTGGTTTCATAAGCCAGGTTTCCGTATCCAATGCTGATTTAAAATTGCCCCTTCAACAAAAATGCGTTTGGTTCCAATGTGGCTGCTGCCAGTAACCCCCACTGGTAGTAATGACGACCCTGGCACTGTTCCAGCAGCATGATTGACTTGGCCGGTTGAAGACAAAATTCAAATGCCAGCCACTACACAGTACGAAATATCTCAATTTTAACCAAAACTGAGGCCAAGAACTGTCTCCAAGGCTGCCGAAGCAGGGCTCAGCTGATGACCCAAAAGACAAGAAGAAAAGCTCCGTTTAAAGAATAACAATCAGTGGCTGAAAGCTATTAAGTTCGCTCTTCTAGTTCAAAGGGATTTGAAATGGCAATTTGTCAGGCAACTGTTGTCACTTTAGATGCCCCTAGTTGCTTTCTTTGAAGCCCTTGATTGACTACAGGAGGCTACACCAGATTCTTCTAAGGACAGGATTTCCACAGTTGAACACATTTATGTCACAGTAATTATGACTCTTCCCAAATTTAATCAACAAAAGGCAAAAGAGTGCAAGTTTGAGAAAATATGCATGTGTTCTGCAGAGTCCAGGGGATGGTTGGGGTGACCGTGCACAGACGACTCAGACCGTGCACAGACTCAGACCGTGCACAGACTCAGACCGTGCACAGACTCAGACAACCAGCGAGACAGTTTCAGGCACTCACTTGTGCTGATCAGATGCTATAGAAAGTTTCTTTGTAGGCGAGGGATTGACATGAATAATTTCTGAAAGAAGCAGCTTAACAGTATTATCTCTCTAGCTAGCCAGAGGTAGGAGTTTATAACAGAGTTTTGGGAAGTAGATACAAAGGAAATGTGCCCCTGTGAAACAGTGGAGCTATGAGTGGAAATGGGTGCAAAAGGAAATGAGCAAGTGTGAAAGGGAAGGGTAGCTAGTGCCTTCCTGACCCAGACTTACTTCTGGAAGTCTGCAGAATTGACAGAGAATGGGATAGCCCTCAGAAGCATTGTTGCATTAGAAAGAACTATTTGCAAGTTAATTTGCTAGTGGTGAGGCTCTCAGTAACTTACTCATCAGCAATGGGAAGAGTGCCCAGGGGTGTGCATGGTGAGAACTGCCAGAGTGACAGTCCAGCCTAAGCATCACAAGGAAGGTCACACCAAAAGGACTGAGGCTCAAGGGATGCAAGCTGTCCTCATAGCCCAACGTCTTTCTAAACATCTATAAGTTCTATAACTCAGACAACAGCAGTGTCCTAGACAGGAAGAGGGAGAGGGAAACAGACAGTAAGGATGGGATCTCAGGGGCCCTGAAGAAAGGGCCAGCAAGGTGGACTCCTGCCCAGCAGCTGTGTGCCAGATGTCCCTACTATGCAGCCTTGGGGACACATTCATGGCAGATAACTAAAGAGAAACTCTGGCAGAAAATAAACCTATGATATCTGCATATGAAATGTGGGGACAGAGCCAGGAGCAAGGTCAGAAAAAGAAACTCACCAAAGGTAAGGATGAACAGATGCAAGATAGGTGAAGCAAGGAGGGTTCTGGAAAGCTGGGATGGGAGAAAGTCACGCTTCCAGAAGCTTTACAGGTGTACACTCCCAGGTACAGGGAGCCAAGCCACAACATTTGCAATGAGAAAGCACAAAAGCACACAGTAGGAGGCTCAGAGGTCAACAGCCCCACCCCAGCCCCCAATATTCAGCCCTTCAGTCTGTAATGTGTGCATGCCATCTGCATAAGGAGTGTGCCCAGCAGTGTGATGCCACATGGGCCGTGTGAGTGACTCGAGGACTGCTAAACAGTTCATCTCAGGTGTCTGAACAGCATTCACTCTCCCTGAGCAAACCAAGAAGAAATTAACCCCAACATGAGATTCTGCCTAAATTATTACTCAGGCGAAAAAAACAATAAATGACTATATACATAGTTAGAAGTCACGTGATCTTAACATTTAATCCAATTAGCAGGCTGTAAAGAAAGAAAAAGAAATGTAAGACTTTCATGTTTACAAGCTAGTTGGTTTTCATTGTGGGAAAAAAAAAATGTGTCTTCCAAATAAGAAAAGGTGATGGGAAAATGTTTTTCCTGGCATTTCCATCATCACTTTCCTAGGCAAGAAAGTTTCCAAGAACCTGAATTGGTAGGCCAATGGCAGCCTTGTGCAGAATTTTGAAAAAGCTGAGTGTGAGATGCTAAGATTCTCACAGATGAACATTATTTCCTGAGACATTTGCACGTGGCACTTGGTTAACAAAGAAAGTGGTAGCTTTGTTCAAATTTTAAAAAATGTAAAGCCTCACAGGCTCACGAAGGAGGTATATTCTATTATAATAATAATTATTTTTATTGTATTAATTGAGATAAAATACACACACAAACACATAAAATACACATAAAACATACCATCTTAGCCATTTTAAGTGTGTGGTTCAGTAGCAGTAAATACATTCTCATTGTTGGGCAAACATCACCCCTATACATCTTCAGAGCTCTTTTCATCTTGTAAAACTGAAACATCAGGCCCATCAAACAACAAAACTCCCCATTCCTTCCTCCTCTCAGACTCCAGAAACCACCATTTTGCTTCCTGTCTCTATGAATTCAATGACTCTAGGTGCTTCAAGTAAGTGTTTAGTATCATATAGTATGTGTTGTTTTGTGACTGCCTTATCTCATTTAGCATAACGTCCTCAAGGTTCATCCATGTTGTAGCAGGTGTCAGAACTTCTTTCCTTTGTAAAGCTGAATAATAATCCATCGATGTAGATATCATATGTTTATCTGCTTATCTGTCCATGAGACTCTTGGTTTGCTGCCACTTCTTGGCTATTGTGAGTAATGCTGCTATGATCATTAGTGTGCGGATATCTTTTCAAGACTTTGCTTTCAATGCTTTTGGGTATAAACCCAGAAGTGGAATTTCTGGATCATATGGTAATCTTATTTTTAATTTTTTGAGGACCCTTTATACTGCTTTCCATAGCAGCTGCTTATTTGACATTCCCATCAGCAGTGTACAAGGGCTTCAATGTCTCTACAACTTCTCCAGCATTTGTCATTTTCTGGTTTACTTAATTTAATTTGGGTTTTTTGGTTTGGTTGTTTTAAATAGTTGCCATTCTAATGGATGTAAAGTGATACAAGGGCAGTATCTGTAATCATATGAAACTTCCAGAATTTGCTTCTTCCTTCATTGATTTATTCATTCCTATACTCAACTACATATTTATTTTAGGGTCTCATCTACTGCTTATAGCCCTTCAACCAGTTATACTTCAAAAATTGCATAGATTTTGTGCATCAAGATACAGTGCAGATGAAGAAGAGAGAAAATAAAAAGTAAATAAATTTTACAGAATCTGATGGAGATAAGAACTAATAAGTAATAGGTTAGGATAACATCACAGAGAAGGAAAAAAATTAGGGGATGTTTTAAATTAGGAGGTCAGTTCCCCTTTCTCCACATCCTCGCCAGCATCTGTCATTTCCTGACTTGTTCATTTTAGCCAATCTGACTGGTGTGAGGTGGTATCTCATTGTGGTTTTGATTTGTATTTCCCTGATGCCCAGTGATGTGGAGCACTTTTTCATGTGTCTGTTGGCCATCTGGATGTCTTCTTTGCAGAAATGTCTGTTCATGTCCTCTGCCCATTTCTTGATTGGATTGTTTGTTCTTTGGGTGTTGAGTTTGCTAAGCTCTTTGTAGATTTTGGATACTAGCCCTTTATCTGATATGTCATTTGCAAATATCTTTTCCCACTCTGTCAGTTGTCTTTTGGTTTTGTTGACTGTTTCCTTTGCTGTGCAAAAGCTTTTGATCTTGATGAAGTCCCAATAGTTCATTTTTTCCCTTGCTTCCCTTGCCTTTGGCATTGTTCCTAGGAAGAAGTTGCTGCGGCTGAGGTCGAAGAGGTTGCTGCCTGTGTTCTCCTCAAGGATTTTGATGGATTCCTTTCTCACGTTGAGATCCTTCATCCATTTTGAGTCTATTTTCGTGTGTGGTGTAAGGAAATGGTCCAATTTCATTTTTCTGCATGTGGCTGTCCAATTTTCCCAACACCATTTGTTGAAGAGGCTGTCTTTTTTCCATTGGATGTTCTTTCCTGCTTTGTCGAAGATTAGTTGACCATAGAGTTGAGGGTCTATTTCTGGGCTCTCTATTCTGTTCCATTAATCTATGTGTCTGTTTTTGTGCCATTACCATACTGTCTTAATGATGACAGCTTTGTAGTAGAGCTTGAAGTCTGGAATTGTGATGCCACCAACTTTGGCTTTCTTTTTCAATATTCCTTTGGCCATTCGAGGTCTTTTCTGGTTCCATATAAATTTTAAGATTATTTGTTCCATTTCTTTGAGAAAATTGGATGGGATTTTGATAGGCATTGCATTAAATGTGTAGATAGCTTTAGGTAGCATAGACATTTTCACAATATTTATTCTTCCAATCCATGAGCATGGAACATTTTTCCATTTCTTTGTGTCTTCCTCAATTTCTTTCATGAGTACTTTATAGTTCTCTGAGTATAGATTCTTTGCCTCTTTGGTTAGGTTTATTCCTAGGTATCTTATGGTTTTGGGTGTAATTGTAAATGGGATTGACTCCTTAATTTCTCTTTCTTCTGTCTTGTTGTTGGTGTAAAGAAATGCAACTGATTTCTGTTGGTGGGAATGCAAGCTGGTGCAACCAATCTGGAAAACAGCATGGAGGTTCCTCAAAAAATTGAAAATAGAGCTACCTTATGACCCAGCAATTGCACTACTGGGTATTTACCCTAAAGATACAAACGTAGTGATCCAAAGGGGCACGTGTACCCGAATGTTTATAGCAGCAATGTCCACAATAGCCAAGTTATGGAAAGAACCTAGATGTCCATCAACAGATGAATGGGTAAAGAAGAGGTGGTATATATATACAATGGAATACTATGCAGCCATCAAAAGAAATGAAATCTTACCATTTGCGACGACATGGATGGACCTAGAGCATATTATGCTTAGCGAAATAAGTCAACTGGAGAAAGACAACTATCACATGATCTCCCTGATATGAGGAAGTGGAGATGCAACGGGGGTGGGAGTTAAGGTGGTAGGAAAAGAAAAAATGAAACAAGATGGGATCGGGAGGGAGACAAACCAAAAGAGACTCTTAATGTCATAAAACAAACTGAGGGGAGTGGGGGGAGAGGGGTTGGGAGAGGGTGGTGGGGTTACATTATATGTTTAAATAAAGCTTAAATAAAAAAAATAAAAATAAATTAAAAAAATAAATTAGGAGGTCAGGACAGACCTCTCTGATGAGGAGCCTGTCTTGGAAACGGCCCTCAGAAAAGGGTTCCAGGAGAGGGAGCAGCAAATGCAAAACCTACAAGGAGAAAAAAACACTAGGTGCCTTCAATTTCCGTAGTTGATAATGATTTTTACTAGGATTTTCTTGTTTAGGGCATTTGTGTTCACAAGGATTTTGGATCATAACCAATGAAGGGCCTTAAGCTTACATATTCATATCTGTTTATGCATATATGTAAGTGTATGCACACATGTATACATATGTATCTTTTCCTTGATGTGAGCTGGTTGGTCTATTTAATCGGTATACTCTTGTGGACAAGCTAGAGCTCATCCCTATGTTGGAGAGCATGATGGCATAATGTGGCCTGGGAGCAAGCTGGATGTCTGGGTTGAATTCCAGCTCTGCTGAATGCTGGCTGTATGGTCATGGGCAAATTACTTTTTTTTCTCTGTGCCTTAATTTCCTTATCTGTAAAATGGGGATAATAGTAGTACCTCTGCCATTGGGTTATCATCCTGATTAAATGTGTGAATATATGCAAATGTGTAGAAAAATGACAAACATAGAAAGCACAGTGCAAGATTTAACTATTTTTTATATGCTTATCATGCTACCAGGACACTTACATGCAAGGATACAGGGATTAAAGACTTTAAAGGCAGTTTATTTTTATGCTGCTTGAATATCTGCAACCTCACCCCCTAAGTGATCTTCTAGATTTTAGCACTCCAACAACACAGAGGTTGCTACAACCTGGGAAACCTTTATGTTTCTTGGGAAAATCTTTTTTTTATTTTTTTAAAGATTTTTATTTATTTATTTGACAGAGATCACAAGTAGGCAGAGAGGCAGGCGGGTGGGTCGGGGGAAGCAGGCTCCCTGCTGAGCAGAAAGCCGGATGCGGGGCTTGATCCCAGGAGCCCCGGATCATGACCCAAGCTGAAAGCAGAGGCTTTAACCCACTGAGCCACCCAGGTGCCCCGGGAAAATCTTTTGTATATTGAATGGAAACCTATGTCTTCCCAGTTGTTTCTTCCTTATTTGGCTGTCCCTGGTGGTCACACCAAACAAAGCTGGTCTTACTTGGACAGGAGAGTATTTCAAATACTTCAAGATGGCAGTCAAGGCCTCTGAATCTTATCTTCTTCAGGTAACACCCTCAGCCTTTCTCATGGCTTTGCTTGTCTTCCACTTCCTGGCCAGTGTCCTTGAAATGTGCTCCCACTGATATCCATACCAATTAAAATAGGGTGCCCAGACTAAATGTAATTCTGTAGGTGTGATCTGAGCAAGGTTAACTTATGACCTTCTTCATTTAAGACCCAATAGTTTTGGTAAGTTCATCAAATCAAATATTGAAGTCAAATGTGTGGCCACCATGTCTCATGATTCCTCTGAGAGATCTTAGGATAACAAATACCATCAAGAATTCTTCAAAAACACATTTTTGGGTCAACTCATCACCATTTTTTTTTTAACTTAGGGTCATCAAATTTGAGTCTTCAATACAAAAATGTTAAAAAAATGTGTTCATCACTCAAAACAAAACAAAAAATCTCTGCCCATTGTCTTCAGCAGTTTATCTGTGTTTTGAATCCTAATTTTGTTAGACAATGTCATCAATAACCTGTTGCATTATTATATAATCTGAGAGACACATCATGGGAATTTTCACCTAGGTTAGTAATAAAACACATAAATCAGCAAGGCAGAGTTGAGAGCTGTGGGTCACACTGTTGGAGTTCTCCATATGGGTTGATGGTGCTCCCTTGGTATATATGATGCATAACCTGTCAGCTTGTTACTGATCCAAATGATTGTCATAGGATTCTCCCTACATTTCCCCTAAGTTTCCAAAATGCATCATTGAACACCCTACCAAATATCTGACCACAGGGACTTCTTGGCCACTTATGTGTCAGGTGAAAATGCCTTCTTCAGCAGTGGACAAAGGAGTGTTATTGAACTCTTGTTAACAGCAGAGTATAATAGGACCAGGCCATTCCATGGTACAAGGTAACTTACATAAATACCACATGCTGTCCATGACTATAGAGCTGTGGTTCTCTGACTCAGAGGACCAGAATCTGCTGGAGGGCTCACTGACATACAGATTACAAGGCCTCCGCCCCACAGTGTCTGACTCAGTAGACTTGAGACAGGGCCTAGGAATCTGTATCTCTAACAGGTTGCCAGGTAAGGTGGATGCTGCAGGTCTGGAGTCCACACTTTGAGAACCACTAACTTAAGTGAATTTGTTTTTTCTTTTTTTTTTTTTTTTTCCTCCCGACACTCTTAGGATGGAGAGGAATGAAGTCAATCCCAAGTTCTGCTCACACCTTTTTTTTTTTTTTTACTTTATTTAAGCTTTATTTAAACATATGATGTAACCCCACCACCCTCACCTCACACCTTTAAGATTCAAATAGGAAAATCTCTCTAGCAGAGGGCGGAGTATTTATTAACACCATCTTTAGATTTTATTGAAAAGGATGGTGATTTGTTGTCTATTTTTTATTAGAACTTTGAATTTTAAAGTTTATTTTTTATTTACTCCTTCACAAATAAAGCTCATTGATTAAGTCCTGGCAAGAAAAGAAGGGTCTTCTCTGATCTTTGGCCAAAAGTTTCCTTAAAATATAATGACCCCTATATGGTTTAATCCAGTATTCCTTTAAAGAAACAGAAATAGGGGTTGGTGTGAAATTGCTATTTCTCAGTAAACTCATGCTAGCTTCTTGTGATCAGATTCCTTTTAAAAGGGAAGCAGAATGAATAATCTGTTCCAGAATCTTGCCTGCAACAGACATTTTAGATGTCTGATCCCCTAACCAATGTTCACTCTGAAGCAAAATAAAATTTAAAGGCTTCTCTTTCCTTCAAACTATCAACTTTACACCACCATTCTGAGCAATGGGTTTCTGTTTTTGGTCATGCTTTTGCTTCTGTCCTGTCCTCAGACCCCTCAGACCCCTTGTTTACCTGGCATGCGTGGTTCTCTGCTCTTTCAGGACTGCAGACCCACAAGATTTAACTATTCTTCACAAGAATCTTCTTTGTACTCTAGTCCATGTCCCAGTGGAAGGAAGCATTTCATTGACAGGGAATCTCCATGGGCTCTGGTTCATTTCTCCACATTCTCAGGGAATGTCACACTCTTCAGAGCAAGCAGGCACAAAGAGTCACAAGTCTGACAAGCACAGACTGACAAGCACAGACTGACTCAAAGATGGGAAGACCTGCTGGACGGTCTTCTGACTGAGGTCTACCTGGCAATGGCAGTCTTGGTAAAATGCACAGCAGTCTGCCATTTGGTTCTACTGGGCAAGATTCCAAAGTAGAAGGATGCTCTGTGAGAATGGATGTTGCTTCCCCAGAAGCCCTTCTCCTCCTTCCAGTGAGCTCCTCAGACCCATGCTCGTCCCTGAATCCACACAGATTCTGCACCTTCTCCCACAAGCAGTCTTATCCCAGAAATCTGCAGGCAGGCACCCTACTTTCATTTGAGTCTTTACCCAAATGTCTCTCTCTTAGTGAGATCTTTCCTGAATGTTCTACCTAAAATTGCAACTGCCTCTCCAATTCTTCCAATTCCCCTTCCCTGCCTCATTTTTCCTCCTTAGCATGTGTCACCATGGAAAAAGCTTATGATTCTACTGTTTTATCCTATTTATTGCCTACCTTCGCACAGGGATTATTGTCTATTTATTCCACTGTTGGGTCCTGAACATTTTTTTTTAGATTTTTATTTATTTATGTATTTAGAGATAGTGGGGAGAGTGGCAGAGGGAATGGAGAGAGAGAATCTCAAGCAGGCTCCACATTGCTCATGGAGCCCAATGTGGGGCTCTGTCTCAAGACCCTGAGATCATGACCCCAGCCCAAATCAAGAGTTGGATGTTTAACCAACTGAGCCGCCCAGGTTCCTGAGCATTTAAAAAGTGCCTGAGGGCAAAGAGGGTACTCCTCAGTGGCTACTAAATGAATGAATGAATGAATGAATGAATGAATCTCCTCTGAAAGGAAATATGGGAATGGTAAGCATGGTAAGTCTACCAGCAGACTTGTTCTCAAACACACTGATTTTTGGCTAAGAGGTCGCATGTAAATCAGGGATTCAACCTGGCTATCATAAAAGTCTCCATGCCTGTGTCCTCCACCAAAAGACACAGGGTACCCCTGGAGTTACCACTACTCCAGTTTGAGGGCATTTAGTCTAGTTAGTCTCAAAAGGCCTTCGAGCTATTAAATTTCCTGCAACACTAAGATGAAGACAATGCAATATGAGCTGGCCTTCAGAAAGGCAGATGTCCCTGTTTACCCCTCCCTCCCCAGCCTGTATAAACTAGAATCAGATCTTTCCCACTGAATACAAAGAGACTCCTTAAAATTCTGGTCAGGATCCACACAACAAACGTGGCCTGTTCCTACAATGTCAGACCATCAGTAAGAATGTAATTCTGTTAACCCTGCTAGTTATCAGTAATTATTACGCGACAAGCTCTTGCTAAGTTCTCTCAACTGTCATCTCATTTAATTGGTTGAGTAGTATAACATCCATTTTAAAGATTAAGACACTGAGGCTCAGGGAAGTTATATCACTTTTCCAAGGATGTGCAGTTAGTGGAAGGATGGAGTCATGTTAGTCTGACCTCATAGTCTGTGCAGTATAAGCGCTCTGGGTCCAGAATTCAGCTCACCCATCTTAGGGGACAAATCACTTCTGAGGTATCATTACTAAAGGCATGGTTTTGCTGTGCTTCTTGGTATGCATGTGGGCTAATTTCAGGAAGATCCACCAGGCTTCTGTGATCTACATTGAGGCATCTGGTCCTTTCAGGAGACCATAGATGGGGCCCGTGATGGAAATTACTGGGGTCCAAGGAGAACAGCTTCCCTTCTTCTCCATCAAGACTTGGCACCTACAGTTTTCACACTGAATATGGTCAGTGGACCCAAAGGCACATCTGTGTTTCTACGCAGCCTCCTCTTCATGTACACAAATAAAATAAGGAATCGCCAAGTAGACACCTGTATATACAGTCACCTTCTTTGACCAGACAGATATTTATTTGCTGTTGTATGAATGAGGGAAAGTTGCACTCAGCCCTGAAAATTTGGCTACCCTGGTCCATCCTTCCTCCTCCCCAGTGATTTCTTCACCGAGAACGGCCACAGTCCATGACACTTTACTGTACTCTGCTTAAAGCCCAACTCACGGTCCTGGGAAGATCTGTTTTGCACCTGTGCTTGAGCCTCATAAGGTACTCAGGCTGTCAGGGAAATCCTGTGCCTCAGTGCTAAATCAAGTCCTACATGACAGGGAGGAAACGCTTTTAAAGGCAGGTGTTTTAATCCTGTCACACATTGTTTTATGGGATGGCCCTTTAAAATAGACACTGTGTAATGGGGCTTACTTTAAAGGGGTGGGACTATCTTGCTGGACTGAGAAAGGGAAAGATGTAAAAACAAGGGAAGGGTGTAAACCAGCAATGTCAAGTTCTACCCCTCATCCCATATTTTTACCCCACACACAGAAAGAAACGGCAATAGAGAAGTGTTCATATTCTCAGCAAACTGTAAACGTTTGATTTGTAGCTGTCATTAAAATGTTAGCAGAAAATCCTAAGGGCATTGCAGAATATTTCAGAACATTTCAAAACAACGTTTCAGAATTGCTAGAAAGCAAATTATTTTTTTTCACAGGTGATATTTTAAAATGAAAACATTTTAATCAATTCCCATTTAAATGCATGACTTCTAAAACCAGTAGAAGTGATACCATTTTTTAAAGTATATTTATTTGTATTATTTAATTAATTTATTTATTTTTAAAGGCTGACTGCCACATGCAGAGCCTCACTTGGATATGTCTGGAGTCTTGGAAGCTTGTTTACCCTACGTCCTCTTACAAATGGACCTTGAGAACTTATTTGGAGGTTCTAGCAGGGGAACACTGGTACTCATATGCTCTTTGCCAAAGAACAGTCCTCCTCTATCAGGGAAGGTCATTCTCTTCAACTGAGTGCACAGCTTTGGGTGGGACACACATGGAGCCGTGAAGGAGGAAGGGGACACTCACCTAACCAGCCAAATCAGCCAAATCAACCCTGACAGATGTCACAGCCAGATCACCCTCACATCTTAAAAGTATCTTTAAAAACAAAACAAAACAAAACACAAAACTCACTGTGTTTATAAATAACATTCACATACCATGTCATCAGTAACCCCAAGAATGACTAAGGGGCCAAGATGGGAAGAAGGTACTGCCGGATGACTCTTGAACACTTAAAGCAAAATAAGAAAAAAAAGCAAGACAGCTCGTGACATCAGGATTCGGGTTTAAGATCCGTCCCTTCTGGGGATATTGTCCACCATCTGGCTGCATGCCATATGTCATATAGACACTCTCATGCCGTTGTTAAGTGACCACATCTTGAGATGGCCCATTCTATTTCTGGAACTCGGCTTGGGAATTAAATACTTATTCCTTGGGTTCATCTGTAGCTTACCTATAGCTTATCCCACTCATTAAAAGATCATTTCCTTCTACTTAGCACATGGATTACTATTTTAGAAACACATCTAATGAACTTTTTCCTAACTTTCCAAGCTCCTTCTTGCAAATTCTCCATTACTGTCAATCACTTGTTTAATTCATGCATTTGCACTTTTTCTCTCACTACCTTGTTTTATTATGCTTCGGACACACATCTGCTCACCATGTTTCTGCCCACATCACATCATTACCCACTGAGCCTTGCCTTTGCCCATTCAGTGCTGGGAGTGCTGGATTTTTCCATGCTCTAAGGAGTCCACTAGTGCTTGCCTGCAGAAGTGCCCACAAGCAAGCCTGGGATAAGGTGGACATGGGAGGGACTTCGCTTATTTACCACTGGGTAAATAAGTATGACTCACCAGACGACACAGCAGGAATGGGTCACACTGCTTCTCACTCAAAACCTTCATCTTCTGGGGCACCTGGGTGGCTCAGTGGGTTAAAGCCTCTGCCTTCGGCTCAGATCATGGTCCCAGGGTCCTGGGATCCAGCCCTGCATCGGGCTCTCTGCTCAGCGGGGAGCCTGCTTCCTCCTCTCTCTCTCTGCCTGCCTCTCTGCCTACTTGTGATCTCTGTCTGTCAAATAAATAAATAAATAAAAATCTTAAAAAACAACAACAACAACAACAACAACAAAAACCTTCATCTTCTTAAGGTGCATCTGTCCTTTGAGCTGTGACAGAGGGAAGCAAGGACCACATAATGGAGCCAATGAGACCAGGGTTCCCTATCTATGGTCAGCCACTGGATTGTAAAGTAAGGATGCCTTTGTGTTGGGGAGATTTCCCAGGAGAGATAATGGATGATGCATTGAAGCGGCACAGACTGGCATCAAAGAAATCCCTGGAGAGGCTAGATTTAATGACAATTGTCTGTGCTGCCATTTGCTTTTTAACTCAATACTATGTCCCAAGATTTATTCATGTTCATGCAGCTGCCATCTATCCCTTGACACTTGAGAGTGATTTTTCCTTTTACTGGGTATCTCATAGATTATTTTTCCATTCTTCTTCCATGGGCATTTGAGCGGCCTCCTGTTTGTATCTGAATGTATGCACATGCACAATCACAGTCACAGCTGCTATGAATGTTCTCATACAGGCAAAAGAGCAAGCTTTTCTGTGTGAGGTATATGTAGATGGTAGCATTGGTGGGTCATGGATGTTCACATCCCCAACTTTCCTGGGAAATACCAAACTGTTCAAGAAGTTGCAGTAATCAACAACCTGTTTGCAAATTGTTCCAACTTCTGTACACCCTCATCAACACTTGGTCTTGTCAAGGTTTTTCACTTTTTTAGTTCTGTGAGTGTGAAATGGTATTTCATCTGATTTTACGATTTGTAGTTTTTTGTTCCTAATTAGGTTGAACATTTTTCATATGCTTATTAACCATTTGAGTTTTTTCTTCTATAAAATTCCTCCTGAGATGTTTTGCCCAGTCATCTGTTAGGTTTTTCTTTTTCTTTTCTTTTCTTTTTTCCTTTTGCTTTTTAGTTAACATTTCAGCATATTTTATATATTCTATATACAAACTCTTTGTCTGTTATGTGTGCTGAAGGATCTTTTCCCACTCTTTTTATTCTCATTATTTCAATTTCTTATTAATACTACTTTGTAATTCAGTTATAACTGAATTTGTTTCTTTCTCATTATAGCTTGTGCCTCTTATGAACAAGAACTGCTATGCACTCCAAGGTCACAAAGATACCTCTTATATTATCTGCTAAAAGTACTGTGGTTTTGCATTTCGAATTTAAGTCTTTAATCCACCTTTTACGTTTAGTATGGTGTGAGGTTGTTTTAACTTTATTTTTTCCTATGGATGACTAATCACCCTGCCCCATTTGTTGAAAGCCCTTTCTGTCTGCTCTGATATGCAGAGCCGGCTCTGTCTCAAATCAGTTTGCTTACATATGCATAGGTATGTTTCTGGGACCTCATTTAGTGCTGAGTTCTTTTGCTTGTGTTTTTGGTTTTTTTTTTTTTCCTCTATCCCTACACTGATACAATATTTTCTTAGTTACTGTGGCTTTAAGTAGCAATTATTTTCTGATGGGGCAGTTTTTCCCACATAAGACCGTATAGTTTTTTGTGTGTTTTTTATTAGATCTGCATGGATGTTAGAATCAGCTTTTCAAGTTCCTGTGGTAATTTTGAGTGGGACTGCATTGCGCCAACAGGTTCTTAGAGGGCATGATTGCTTCTTCGCAATCTAAACTGATCTCCCCTTGTTTATGTACAACATAAACAATGAATCTTGGAACACTGCATCAAAAAATAATGACGTATTTTATGGCAACAAACTTAACACAATAAAAATAAAAAAATAATCGGGACGCCTGGGTGGCTCAGTTGGTTAAGCAGCTGCCTTCGGCTCAGGTCATGATCCCAGCGTCCTGGGATCAAGTCCCACATCAGGCTCCTTGCTCGGCAGGGAGCCTGCTTCTGCCTCTGCCTGCCACTCTGTCTGCCTGTGCTCGCTCTCTCTCTCTCTAACAAATAAAAAAAATCTTAAAAAAAAAATTAAAAAAATAATAATAAAATAAATTGATCTGCTGGTGAAGATTTTAATGAAATTTTCCCCTAAAGTCGCCTTTGAAGCAAAAGTGAACGGTGGGCCACATGAGAACAGCTGTGGCTTCAAGTTATGCAGAAAACTTTGTGTACCTCAGATCCCAAATACCTAGAAGTGATTGACAGCAACCTCAAGTGTTTCTTGTATCAACCTGAAGCAAGCCTCCAGCAGTGTCAGTGCCTCATGTTTTGTAGAAATAGAGAAAAATACAAGAAAAAGGCAACATTCAAAAGAGGATGATGTCAAGGAAAATGAGTAAAGGTAGATTATGAAAATTAAGATAGTTATCTTGTTAATAGAAATTATTTGTTTTATAAATCATGAATAGCAGATAAGATTGTATTAAACTAAGCTAAATTCAATATTCCTTTTTTTTTTCCTGGAAGTCATTTCCATAGGCCATATCATACAAAAATAATAATTAATTTTTTAGTATAGAATACCATTAAAACTGTTTGAGTAATATGCCTGCAATTGGGGGTTATTGGAACTGCTATTGTCTGGCAGTAGAATGCATTTATTGTGTATGAAATTTAGTTTCCTCATTTGGAAAATAGAGTTAATAATGCCCAACTCATGAAAGTGTGATACAAATAAAATAGATGGCATATATTAATGCTTTCAAATGCTTCTTTCTGAGGAGGTTTTGTTGAAAGGGCCTCCCCCGAGCTCCTTATGTACATTAATGATATAGTGATGCCTCCATGTCTGGTTACTCAGCTCCCTCCTCCTCTCCCCCACCTACTCTAGTGTCTGAGTCACCCCAGAGCTCCTTGGAACTTGTCCATGTAGAAGAATCATAGTACTGAGTAGAGCTCAAAGCACAATAGAACAGTGGATAAGGCTAAGTAATTTAATGGGAACAGGATAAAATTATTGGTGAAAAATAAAAGAAAGGATCAAAGAAGTAAGTGAGGCAGAGAAGAAAAGACATGAATCCACTTTGTATCAGGAAAGACTTTTTATTTGACAAAAGAGAGGCTCTGGAGTAACTGCTGTTGAGGAAAGTGAGAAGGAAAAGAAAATAGGTGTTAAAGAAATATATATATAGTATATATTTCTAATATACAGACAGTCCCTGACTTACAATGGTTCAGCTTACCATTTTTCTGCTTTATGATAGTGCAAAAGCAATACGCATTCAATAGAAACTGTACTTCAATATTTTTTTATAAACATATAATGTATCATTAGCCCCAGGTGTACAGGTCTGTGAATCGCCAGGTTTACACACGTCATAGCACTCACATACCCTCCTCAATGTCCATAACCCCACCACCCTCTCCCTACCACCCTCCCATTGCCCCTCCCAGTTTGTTTTGTGACACTAGGAGTCTTTTATGGTTTGTCTCCCTCCCAATCCCATCTTGTTTCATTTATTCTTTTCTACCCCCCAACCCCCCCATTGCATTTCCACTTTCTCATATCAGGGAGATCATATGATAGTTGTCTTTCTCCGATTGACTTATTTCGCTAAGCATGATACCCTCTAGTTCCATCCACGTCATTGCAAATGGCAAGATTTCATTTCTTTTGATGGCTGCATAGTATTCCATTGTATATATAAACCCCAATCTTCTTTACCCATTCATCTGTTGATGGACTATGATCCCATAGTTTGATTATTGTGAACATTGCTGCTATAAACATTGGGGTGCACGTGCCCCTTCGGATCACTACGTTTGTATCTTTAGGGTAAATACCCAATAGTGCAATTGCTGGGTCGTAAGGTAGCTCTGTTTTCAACTTTTTGAGGAACCTTCATGCTGTTTTCCAAAGTGGCTGCACCAGCTTGCATTCCCACCAACAGTGAGGAGCGTTCCCCTTTCTCTGCTTCCTTGCCAGCATCTGTCATTTCCTGACCTGTTAATTATAGCCATTCTGACTGGTGTGAGGTGGTGGTATCTCATTGTGGTTTTGATTTGTATTTCCCTGATGCAGAGTGATGTGGAGCACTTTTTCATGTGTCTGTTGGCCATCTGGATGTCTTCTTTGCAGAAATGTCTGTTCATGTCCTCTGCCCATTTCTTGATTGGGTTATTTGTTCTTTGGGTGTTGAGTTTGCTAAGCTCTTTATAGATTTTGGATACCAGCCCTTTATCATATATGTCATTTGCAAATATCTTCTCCCATTCTGTCAATTGTCTTTTGTTTTTGTTAACTGTTTCCTTTGTTGTACAAAAGCTTTTGATCTTGATGTGTACTTCGATTTTTGAATGTGGATCATTTCCCAGGCTAATGCTAAGTTATTCGATACTCTCTCATGATGCCAGGCAGTGGCGGTGAGCTCCAGCTCCCAGTCAGTCCCGCCATCATGAGGGTCAACAACCAATATACTTACGACCGTTCTGAACCCATATAACCATTCTGTTTTTCACTCTTGGTACAGTATTCAAGTCAATTACAGGAGAGAGTCAACACTTTATTATAAATTAGGCTTTGTGTTAAATGATTTTACCCAACTGAAGCCTAATGTAAGTGTTCTGAGCACATTTAAACTACTCTAGGCCAAACCATGATGTTCACTAGATTAGGTGTATTGAATGCATTTTGGCTTAGGTGATATTTTCAATTTACAATGAGTTTATCAAGATTTAATCCCACCGAAAGTTGAGGAAGATCTCTATTTCCTTAGGGCACTATTTAAGAAAATGAAGTAGAGATTTAAATTGTTTTATAACTGGATTATTTTCCTTTTGTTGAGATTCTCTGTTATAACTAGACCCTAAGGTGATTGGTCCTTATATGGGTTATGTATGAGACTCAAAAAGACAGGCCTATTCTTTCTAAAGAGTGAGTGAAGATTGGAGGACAAGTCTCCTGAGAAGTTGCTATAAGCCCTTGGGACTCCTTAAAAGGCTCGATTTATACTTGAAAATACTTTGTAAACTTGAAAGTGACATGTCCCATGAGGCATGATCAATTATAAGAAATGACTACTGCTCATAATGCATTCTTCTTAAAGCAAAGTCTACATCTCCTTGTATTGCTTACTAAAATGCAGCTTCCTGAGCCCGTCCATCCCAAACAACACAACCAGACTTTACCTTTTTAGCAGGTTCTTTGTATTATTCTTATATGCTCTAAACTTTGAGAAACACAATATTTGTGGAATAGGGGATTTGGAAGCAGACTGGACTTGCAAAAGTCTATTTACCTTAACAGAGAGCAAGATTTGTGGCTTTTATACCTTGACATAATGAGTTGACCTGTTGCCAAGTGAAAAATTATATTCTTAGTCCTCAATATCCTTTGTGAAGCAAAAGTTATTGGTGGAATTGCAAATCCATTTGTGCATGGAGTTCTGTATCAATCCTTGGGTTTGCACGTATATGTACTACCATTTGTCAAATATAAGGATTTTGTTGTTACTCATCTAGAAATTAGCAAAATATTTATAGCTATTTATAATAGTGGGACCAAAAATTTTTGGTTCAATTACAATAATGTGAGGTTTTTATTTCATTAATTTTTTTATTTCTTTTTTTCTTTTCTTTTTTTTTTTCCTAAGCTTTCAGCCAAGGGAAAACCTCTGACATTGTCCAAAACATTGCTCCCTAGTGTCAGAACAGCTGAAGAGACATTGTAGTTGGGCCTGCAAAGTGTTCCATGGATTTGTATGGAATTACCTGATCATGTGGTCTTGGCAGAGAGGTTAATGTTATTCCATTGCTTCTAGTCTCCTTCTGTATGCCACTTCAAAGGTGCAGTGAGCAACATACCACAGAAATTCTGAGAACCACTTACTTACCTATTTAAGTGACTCCTATGATATCATCAGAAAACAATCAGGAATATGAGAAAAACTCAACAAACACACTATAGTTTGGTCCATACCTTGCTTTGTTCATTATATAGGAAGTTTCTAGTACTTTTGAACTTTGAGCAAACATTAAATGACATTTATAAAAAATCCAGGTTGTTAAGTACTACAGTGAAATCATAGGAAAATATTTGTACTTGATTTTTACAATTTTCAATGTGCTAAAAGCAAAAACAAACAAACAAAAAGCTTCAGGCAAGGGAGTCCTGCCACTTATATTGGAAGAAAATTCAGTTTGCCAACTTTTAATAAGTTAATAATTAGAGATTCATACCCACAACACAGATCATTACAGGTTAAAAGCTTAAAGCTTCCATGAAACTTTAGTGTGGATGGGAAAGGGATTTTGAAAAGACTTTCTTTTCTCCTCCCTTGTCCCCTCCTGTAAGCACACTCTTGCCCCCGACACTAGTACTCAGTCCTAACCGTGAAACAGGAGTTTCAAGGGTTTCTGGGCTTCTTTTCTCTTTTAATTTCTTTACCTCCAAAACAGAGACAAAATATCTCCAAAATATTTGAACACGATATTTTCAGTGTATTGCTGATAATCTTTTTCACCTCTTTTTAATCATTCACCTAAACCTTTGCATTTTCTTAATTTGGAATCAGAATATGAGGATAAGAAGCATTCTCATAGTAAGGAATACAACCCTAGCTCGAAACGTATGCAATGAGAGGTTCTCACAAACCAATTATTCTCTTTAGATTTAGAGATCCGAGTTGACTTCTTAAGCAACTAGCATTTTCTAGTTAGCAAGAGAATTTCCCAGAGGGAGTTATGCTGCTAAAACTACTAGAGCCAGTGTGCCACCTAATGGTTTTTCCACACATTGCAGCTTCCTAGGAAAAAGGGTGGGGGGACGGGAAGAAACTTGGAAATCTTCCTTAGCAAATCCACTGTACTTGCGTCAGGTTAGATTCTCACAGAATATTAAAATTTGCTGTTTATTGTAAATATTCATCCACTTTAAAAAATAAAACCATTGTATATGGCCTTCAAATCCTGTCTTTTATTAGACCATCTATCTAATCTGTCAAGAAACACTCAGTGGATCTGGTTTGTTGTTCGTTTTTATTTTTCTTCTTTAGTTACTAATAAATATTTGAACAGCATATATCAAGGGCAAAGGGGCATCACTCAGTAGTGTTCCTAACCCTCAAGGTAAACTCCTGAGATTAGGTCAGGGAGTCCCCAATCAGCCTTCTAAATGTGGGAGCTGCACAAGGTCATTTCATAGAACATGAACCACACAGTAATTGAGCTCAAAGTTAATACCATCACTCTTGGGACAAATGGATGTCGTGTGGGTCCTAACAAGATGCCTCTAGAAGGACACAAGGTTGCTTCTGTGATTTACCTGCCCGAAATGAAAGGCATTGGAGAAATCCAAATTAAGTGACATTCCATAAAATAGCTGGCTGTTACTCATCAAGAACATCAAGGTCAAGAGACACAAAGAGAGGCTGAGGGACTCTACCACATTCAAGGTGTCTAAAGAAAGATGACAAGTGGACCCAAGTATAGTTAGATCCTGGACTGGGAGAATAGCTTAGAAGGACGTTGTTTGGACAGGTGATGACCTTTGAAAGTGGACTCTAGATGGCATAATAGCAAATTAAATTTTGTATCCATGTTAAATTTTCCTACTTTGATAGTAACATTGTGGTTATGTAGGAGCATTTTCTTGGTCATAGGATATATGCACCTTAAGAAAACCTGTGAGAATGGAATCAACATTTGGACCCAGAGCAGCGAGGTGAATTTGCTTGTAGGTGGTGCTCCTGGGTCTGCAGTTCATTCTCCCTGCCCTGGTCTAGGGCTGCCTGGCCTGGGGCCTGAAGCCCTTGTGCCTTGACTTGCTTATCTGACAAGAGGAGACAAATTTTCTTCAACTTGTTCTATTTAACTTCCCTCCAAGGGATGCCCTGGAGATTAAATTAGACCACAGTCTCAGAGTTAGTTAAGAATGTGTTGGGCCCCTGCCTGCAGAAAGGGGTACAGAACCCCTCTGCTGGTGAGGGTTTGGATAGCCAATAGAGAGAACATGTCCATGGGTCTTCACTTAGTGCAGTCAGATGACGAGACAGACCTGGTTACCAGTTATTTCCATCATGTAGGCCAACAAGGTTCTCAGTCCCTGTGCATTTCCCTCCATGCTATCTCATCAGACTTGCGTGGGACTTTGAGAAACATGGGGATGAGCTGTTATAAATGGCATGTTATTAATGGGGAAAGTAGGGCTCACATATGAATAGTGATGTCTCAGTTTTGTTTTATGAGTTAGTCCTGAGCAGAGCCGGTGTGGGTTCACAGGCCATTTCTCTCATGGGTGTTCACTGCTCCTTGGTTTGATGCAAGGTACCCACTTAGCACAGTCACCATGGTACTGCGGAAATGCCCTGTCTTTGAAATGTTCCAGAAGCTGGTTGCCCTCTGGACTTCAACCTGAGTGAGTTGCTTTACCTCTCCAAGCCTCGGTTTTTATGCTTAACCACATAAGCATGTCCATCAATAATACATAGTATCAGTTAGTGTATTTATTCATTATAATGTACTATAACTTCCTGGAAGTATAATGTAGGTGTGGAAAAGTGCTCTATACCAAGTACTTCACAAATGGAGCACACTTGTATAACTACCATTAGATCATGAAAATGAAAGCACTCGAAAGCCCCTTCTCGTGTACTTTTAATTCTGTAAATGGTATTCTTGTGTTTGCGTCCTTTTACAGCTTGCTTTTTTCTTTCTTTTAAAAAATATTTATTTATTTATTTATTTATTTTGAGAAAAAGAGGGAGAGCATGCACATGTGTGTGCACATGTGGGTGCAGAGAGGGGAGGGACAGAAGCACAAGCAGACTCCCTGCTGAGTGGGAAGCTGGACCTGGGGTTGGGTCCTAGGACTGTGAAGTCACGACTTGAGCTGAAGGCAGATGCTTAACTGACTGAGCCACCCACGCAGCTCTACAGCTTCCTCTTTTCAATGAGCATCACATTTTTGAGATTCAACGGCTCCATTGAATTTAGTGTAAACTGAGAATAACGATTTTCTATCATTTTTAGCAATTTGTTATTTGCTAAAATAAGATCATGCCCAGAGGAGAAAAGGAGTGGGGGGGAGAAGAAATGAGGGAGAAACTGTGGTGGGTGGGCATGACTATCTCAAGGCATTTCCCTCCAGGCCAGCACAGTGAGTGACCAAATTCAGGAATGACGTGATGCATGACCACCTCCACCTTCATGGTTCTGCATTCCTGTACTTTGTTTGTGTGACAGGGAATATTCTGGAATGTTCATGGACCTGAATGTTCTCCAGCAGGTCGTTTTTAGTACTTGAAACCACCAAGAAGAAAGATTCATTCCCTGTCTTTTCATCATAACTCATTTTCAGATTCCAGGGGATACTTGGCAAGCATTTTATTATATTTATTTTCCTTTCTGGCTAATCTTGTCCCTTGTTGCTTTCTCAGACAAAGTGGAATAGGTAAAATTTCTGCCAGTGGTCCTAGCCACTCATGCTGGAGGGCAGTGGGGGGTCACTCAATTTCAGCTGAGGGAGAAATTTGACCCCCATCTCTATGTCATAGTGAATATAAGATCCTCATGAAGACATTCTGCCTAAAGCCCTAACCAAAGCAAACAACATTGGATATTCCTGGTCACCACTTGAATTTGCTCCTGTATGAAAGCTCAGCTGCAGTGATTCCAGTTTCCCCCATCCTTTCTTTGGTCGCTTGAGGTCCTGGATGAGCCAGAAGAGACAATCTAGACCCTATGGGATGTGTTTGGTCTGTTGTCCCCTCACCAGGCACACAGACTTCTGTCTGCCTATTCCTGGGTTCCTCTTCCCCTTCCTATTCTTCTTGGAATGTGTGCTAGAAAAAGTCCAGGGGGCCTGGAGCCAGAACAGATAAGGATCAAATCATGGGTGTCTTCGTACCCGGATGACTTTGAGATGTTAGTACAGAAACTGAGGAGTTATTTCCTCAACTACTCCCATCTTGTTTGAGAATTCAACGAAATAAAGAACAGAAAATCCAGATCCTAGAGCCTGACCCATGCTGGTTACCAAGAGATGTTATTTCCTTTCTTACCTTTAAAATTTTCACCTGCCTTCCCCTCCCTCTCTCCCTCTTTTCTTCCTTTCTTCTTTTTCTATTCTAAAGCAAAGTATTATGTCACTAAATCTCAGTGACAGGTTGATGGATGTGTGCTATATATTAACTGCATATCTCTATATATTTGAAATATTTCATAATTAAATAATAAAATATGAAAACAATACCCACTGGGGAGAAAATGCCTAAAGGCCCATACCCAGGAAATTGAGGCAGCATCTCTGAAGCTGGGACATTTACCTTTTTTCAGAAGCTCACAAATTATTCCATTAGGTAGCCGAAGTTGTAGATCATTGGTCAGTCCCTCTATCACAACTGCTAATTTTTGAGGAGAGTGATTCTCTTTGGTACAGCTTGGGTTAGGGAAATGTGTCCAGGTCAGCTTATGTAGCTTACATAGGTACATGTCAGAGGAATCACTGTGGCCTATCTTTGAAGATTCCCATGGTAGCATAAGTAGAAGATGTCCATTTGTCTGGGTCAGAGAAAAGGGTAGGATTTGCCCTAAAGAACACAAAAACAAGTAAGTTCAGTTTATGTCTCCATTCAACCCTCAAGTGCAGGTAGGGGGACCAGAAATCTGGAAAAGACACGGGCAAAATTTCATGTTGGATGTCCTGTGAATGAACGGAGGTTTGGAGATCAGCTTCAGAGCCAAAGTATCCTGTGTTCTGCTCTAGTACAGACCTAAATTCCTGGATCAGGTGCACAACTCCCCAGACCTCAGCTTGGTCATATGCCGCATGCTGGGGCTCAAGTTGCTACTTGTTACGGTTTTTGGACCCCCAGAGTCAAAAATTTTGGAGGCACTGGGAGCTGACTCAGAGAGTGAGAGGCAGCATTTTATTTTCTGTACCATGGACTTCCAGAGAAAAACAAACAGCAGTTCTACCTGTGTTTAGCAAAAAATATTAGTGCTAAAGGCAGACTTGATTTGAGCAAAATCATGAAGGAGTGGTCTGTTGCCTGCAGCCTCACCACCGCCATGGCAGGGGTTGTTATAGATCAGCTGCAACCAAGTTCAGGAATGACAGGGTACAGGTGACGCAGAAGGGAGGAATTTTAAGCACAATCTTAGAGGTGGAGAATGATGACTATAATGTGCTGGTTGTCTCACCTCAAACCAACCAGAACATTGTAGAATATTTTTAACAAAAATATAAGGGTCATTAAAATACAGGAGTTATTCACAATGGTTTTTGGTTTTTATTCTTGGGTCTGAACATTTTGTGAACCAATTTGTGTGTCTTTGCATGGTATTGGTGAGAGTGGTGAGCACATTCAAACACAGCAGATAGAAAACCTGTGTATGGGGGGCGCCTGGGTGGCTCAGTTGGTTAAGTGTTTGACTCTTGGTTTTGGCTCAGGTCTTGATCTCAGGATTGTGAGATTGAGCCCTATGTTGGGCTCCCCGCTGGGCTTGGAGTATGCTTGAGATTCTCTCTTTCCTTCTCCTTCTGTCCCTCCCATAGTCCAACCCCCCCACCCCCCCCAAAAAAAACTCTGTATGTCTTTGTGTTTTCATATGCATGGTTTGGGGGGAAGACACCATATTTTTTTCCAAGGGCCCTGCATTTCTCTTCAACAGAAGAGTGATAAAAATAAGCCACCAATCCTTTGTTTCTGCTATTATCAGTTCCCAGGTAATTGGCCCTGATACTCTTGGCTAGAGGCCAACAGGTAACTTTAGGTGTGCTCCAACAACTAAACTGTCTGATCCCAGTAGCTGTCAGGTCAAGTTCCTCGTGCCCCTCCCTGTACATGGTATCTTCTCCTCAAGACAAAGCCAAACCCTGGAAGTTATCCCTTTCTAAGCCAAATATGCCAATGTGGAGAATTTAAGCATTTTGAGCCTTCATTTCTTTCCCACTCCCAGATTGGATTTCCCTGTGTTCCTATTCTCATAAGATCCTTCTCTGTTTGTTTTTTTTTTTTTTGCCTATTTCAACAACATTTAAATCTGTCAGCATTTGACCATGCTCCCCCAACTAGTGTGTGGTATTTGGGTTTTTAAAAGTAGAGGGATGTTTGACTAAAAAGTAAATAAATAAATTCCCCACTGCCTCTCCAACTGGATTTGTGTAATTGTGACAGGCAAAATTGAGGGTGTATTTAAGTGCATATCATGTATATGTGTTGAGAGATGGTTTCCGTACATACTGAAAATAAGGATTGAACTCTTTATGGTCTGATAAGTGAGAAATTAGCAGAAACAGCTATCTGAGGAGTAAGCACCTACTTTACTGCAAGAAAGTAGAACTGAGAAGATGTAAGCATACACGAGGAGATCTTCATTTGAGAGAGCACAGATTTGCCCTAGCTCTGTTCATTGAGAAGGTCTTAAGGCAATGGATTTCCCATAGTATTAGACTAATCAGCACCCAGATCTCAGATACTAACCACCATTCTCCACTAAAAGGAATCCAGAATCTTTGGAGGAATTATTTGGGTGAAAGAAAGGTCAAAATGAGCCTGAAACATGAGCTAGAAGGTAAAGAAGTACTCAAAGAATGATGGGGGGCAGGTTGGGTTAGTCTGCTCTGGCTGCCATCACAAATTACCACAGACTGTGTAGCTAAAACAATAGAACTCTATTTTCCCACAGTTCTGGATGATAAGAAGTCCAAATTGAAGGTGCCAACAGAGCTAGTTTCCAGTAAAAGTTCTCTTTCCTTGGGGAGCAGATCATCACCTTCTTGGTTCACCCTCACATGACCTTTTCTCTGTGTTTGCATGGAGAGAAAAAGAGAGAGAGAACACACTCTGTAGTCTCTCCTTCCTCTTATAAGGACACTAGTCCTCTCAGATTAGGGCTGCATGCTCACAAGTTCATTTAACTGTTAACTATCCCCTTAAAGGTCTTACATACAAATAGAGTCACAATGGGGCTTAGAGCTTCACCATATGAATTTTGGGAGGACACTGTTCAGTCTATAACACATGCCAAAAGTACCCAGGATTCAGTATGAAGGGGTTCCCAGTGGCCAACTATCATACTGCTTGATTATCAAAATTAATATTGACAGCAATGAAGTATAACTGAATAAAATAAGAATCCACACTCTCATGCTGAAATAACTAAATTAATGAATTTTTAAAAATTGAGGGAGAAGAGAGAGCTCTTCTTTGCAATAGAAAAGCAGTTAATAAATGTATAAAGAGTGATGGAATTAAGACAATTATAGCTAGCTTTTAGCAATCATCTCAGTAATACTTAATACAGGCAAAAATGTCAATGGCTGGTAAAAATAGTGAATAAAATTTTGAAGAGCAGAATATTCACATGATCTCAAAATATCTCTCCTAAGATATATATACCTTACAAAGGCAAAAATTTTACTTGGCAGAGGAGAAACACGTTAAGCCAGTGATCAGAGCTAACTGACACCAGGAAAAACTGTATCATGTGCCTCCTGATACAATGCACTTAGAGCAAGATATCATTTCTGAGGTACCCCTGTCAAAATATGTACTGGAAACAAATAATAGACTATATGTTAATTAAAAAAAGAATAAATAAAATATGCACATCTTGATTCTCCTCATGAGGAAATATCAGACAAACATAAACTGAGCAACATTTTATGAAACAACTTGACTGGGTAATTCCAAAATGACAAGATCATGAAAGACAAAGACAAGACTGAAAAACCATTCCAGATTTTGAAAGAGTCAAGAGACGTAACAGCTGCATTCAGTGTGCAATCTTTGGTTAGATTCTGGAGCCCTGAACACATACACATGTGCATGTACACATGCACACACACAGATACTATAAAGGATATTAGAACAGCTGATGAAATTTGAATGTGGACATTGGGGGTAGATAACAGTGATATCTAACTCAATATCCTAAATTTAATCATTATACTGTGGTTATGTAAGAAAACACCATTGTTCTTAGAAAATATATCTTACACGATTTAGGGGGTAAAAGGAAACAATGCCTATAACTTACTCTCAGAAGATTTAGAACAAAATGTATATATGTTTAAATAGATATATGGGTAGATAGATATATGGATGGATGGATGGATGGATGGATGGATGGATTGATAGATAATGTAAACAGAACCAAATATGAACTATTAGTGGGCTTGACTAAAAGGTATGTGCGAGCTCTTTGCTCTACTCTTGCAATATTTTGTAAATTTGGAATTATATCAATTTCTTTTACAATAAATTGAGTCCCAAGAAGTGGAGTGACTTAGGATCACATAGCTGAAAGAGGTAAATGGGGGCTGGAGCTGAGACGACATGCCTTTGGGTTTCCCAGCCTCATTCCTTGCTTGGGTGAAATGAGTCTGCCAAAATCTGTATCTGGCTCCATGTCTTCCCCACTTCTACCAGCCAGTAACTCTGAGGTCAGTCTGAAATATTCTATCCTTTCCACTTTGGGAATCAAAACACTAAACAAAAATAAATTCTTTTTATTGCAAACTTACTTGTTTCATGAGAATCACACTGACCCAAGGGCTCCTTGATGCAGCCTCAACAGCCAATTTCTCCTGAAGTGGGTTCGGTGATGGCCCAACTTCCAATAAATCCCACTTCATAGCAGTCCGTCTATACCACAACTTCATGAATATTGTCACTCTGATCCGATTTCAGACTGAAATAAATTTTCAGAGAAGTAAATTTTTAATGTTTGATTAAAGAAGTAAAATTTTAATGTTTTTAAAAGTTTGAAACTTTTAGAGAAGTAAAAATTTTAATCTCATCAGGAGAGATGGGTGTTTTCTCCAACTTAGGTGTGTAGTCAAACAACACATTTCACAACCAGTATGTAACAAGCATCATCTCCCTAAAATAAAACGAAGCCAGGAAGTTAAGATAGCCAAACACTAGTGTTTGTTATCATTATAAAATAGAGAGGGATTTGGGTAAGTTTTGTCAAAAATTTTGGTTATCAGCAGCAACCATTCCACCATTATTGCTTTATACTTTTAGTTGTGTGGGTCTTAAGTGTCTCCTTTAAACTACAAACCCTAGACAACCCCCTCACAAATCTCTTTCTCCAGAACATACCTCAGTTAACAACTTCATGATGAGTTAATATCAAACCAGTAAGGATGGAGTAACCGCTAGTTGAAAATAAGTAGGAAAGATAGAGTTGGGGCAGAGGAGAAAACTGATCTCTGGTCAACAGGGTGGGAAGTCTGGATAAACCAATTCCTTGGATTTTCACAATTTCATTTAGGCCAGGATTAGGATGGGTTGAAACAAAAACATGTGTTCTCAAGTGTGCATATTTGTCAAATTTCAATAAGTGATCCACTTAGGATTTGTGCTTTTTATTCTATGTAAACTTTCCTCAAATGAGAAGGAGGAGATAGAAGAAGAGGAGGGAAAAAAAGAAGGAAAAGAGAGAAGAAGAAGGAGGAAAAATGTTAGGAAGAGCGGAAAGAGAATTGTGAACAGATAGGCGCCATATGCGTGATATAAATGCTGAAATGTTTAAGGGTGTCTGCAAATTACTTTGAATCATACAAAAAAAATGATGGGCAGAGAGATATATGATACAGCAAGCAACTCTATCAAAATGTTAATTATAGAATGTATGTGGTAGGTGGTTCTGCATACTATTATAACTACAATATTTTAACTGTGATATTTAATAATTAATATTAAAAAATTAAATGATGTTTAAATTTTCCATCTTGAGGAAAATATAGGTGTTCTACTAAGATAAAATACTAAAAGTTTATAGCTTTAGGATATTCCAACATCAAGCAATATGTGCCATTTGTCCAGAAGCAATCTGTCCACACAGGTCTCTTTCCCTAACATCAAATCTTTCTTTCTCTGTTTAGTTGTAGAGTGAAATTCTAAGTCAAACCTATACATTTTTATGAAATGTTGACTCTAATTGGAACCAGGTGAAGTCATGTCCCTTCATCCAATAAACTTCATTTCTAGTATAAATAACACCCCATTAAAATGACTGTACCAAGGACAAGATGACCTGTCTGTTTTGTTCCAGCTGGATCCCTCGTGCCTAGAACAAAACCTGGAATCCAGTAGACTCTGAGTAAATACTTCTTGGGAAGATGAATTGAAACTTAGAAAATAGATGAAAGCATTAAAATGTGACTCTTGATAGTACCTGCATGACATTTGTTAAACCAAAGTGAAATAACAATCATAAGTTTGTCTGATTAAAGGGTCAAGACCAGGCATAATTGGAACTTAACACTGAGCCTTTAGAATTTCATTATAAAAATTGACTGGTAGCTATGCTATTATGCTCAAGGCAACTTCTGTGGTTCACTGCCATGAAATGGGTCTGGATTTAAGCTTTTATCTAGTTATTCACTGTGTGATCTTGGGTAAGATGATTAACCTCTCTGTGCAGCAGCTTCTTCATCTACATAATGGGAACAGCTGGAACTACCTTAAAGAGTTGTTTTAAAGATCCATGAGTTATTTCTGGGAACTTGGCAAAACCAGACAGAACAGGAGTTCAAAACCAATGGCTTTTCTTAGGTAATGAACATATATCAGAGTTTGGACCTATGGAAGTGAGGGAAAGGGCGTGCACAGTGTGTTTAGCCAACCCTGGTAGCAGAATTCCAAGAGCACCAGACAACGGCCACATGCCGCAGCCAGCTTGTCATCACATTATCATCATCAGGAGCCTCCATCAGGCCATGCGAAAGGGCTGATGCTTATCATCAAACCTTGGCACAGCTCCCCCACATTCTTAGAAATCACTATTTCAAATATCAGATTCACAAATGGACAATCATCAGTAGAACAATCCAAGTTCATCTGTGGCATTTCCCATCTTCCTGTTCATTTCGGCTTTCTTTTTCTCTTCACGCCCATTGCCCTGTGGACCAAACTCATCAGTGGAGAATACTGGTTTTCCCAAGCACAAGCCCTGGAGCAATGGTGTCGTGCATTCTACAGAAGTGATCTTCAAACTGAGATGCTCAAAGTCCTGGAGGAATGTGAACACTTTCCTACAGGTGTTCAGGCAAGGGTTGTATAAGAAAATCTGTTTATGTCTTAACTCCCAGCACAGTATTTCCCAAAATTGATCTACATTCTCATTTCAATAGCATGCATATCCCACTCTTCAGGAAAGCTGGCCCTTCCCCCAACCTTAATCAATCTGTGCTGCACTTCTCCAAGGTGAAAAACTCCCTGGGGCATTCTGCAGAAGGGAAGTGCTCCTTAATGGTTAACACAGCTCTTAAAAAAAGTCAAGGAGGAGCCCTGTCTTGGACTACCTTCTCTTAAGAGTGAAACATGTCATTAAAACACACACATTTGGACCTGAGTTGGGATATTCTGAATTACATGTGACAGATAAATATAATACACTGATGGAAGAGACCTGATGGTACAGATGTTTAAGGACAAGTAGGTCATAATACCATTTGTGTTGCCAAACTTAACGATTTCTTTTTTTTTTAGCTTTATTTAAACATATAATGTAACCCCACCACCCTCTCCCAACCCCTCTTCCCCCCACCCCCCTCAGTTTGTTTTATGACATTAAGAGTCTCTTTTGGTTTGTCTCCCTCCCGATTCCATCTTGTTTCATTTTTACTTTTCCTAACACCTTAACTCCCACCCTTGTTGCATCTCCACTTCCTCATATCAGGGAGATCATGTGATAGTTGTCTTTCTCCAGTTGACTTATTTCGCTAAAACTTAACAATTTCTAATGAAAAGTCCTTTCCCCACAGAGATTGGTTGTATTATTTGCTCCAATCCTTTCAACTATAGCTTCAAATGCCATATCTCTTATAAAGACTGGCATCCCAGGAAAGGTCTACTTCTCCTCTTTACTACTGATGTTACTAACTGCTTGACACAGTTATCATAATTACAGAACCTATTAATTTGCCACTCTAACTTGATTGACAAAAGAGGTAGACCAGTTGTTTATGCACATGTACTCTTAAGTTTGGGCTGAGTGGTTTGTGCTTGTTAGACACAGAACAAAACAAATTCCAAGTCCCTTGAAAGAATGATTTGTTTTATTTAACTTGGTTCCTGTCCCCATGCTTGGCCTTCAATACGCTGTTGTAAATGCAATGAATATATTACCAAATACTGTGTCTGAGTCACCATCATGCAACCCAGCTCTAAAGAGGGTAACTGAAATATTCTTTCAGTTCAGTCTCATTGGCTTAACGTAAGACACTACCCCCCTCCGGCTTTTACTACCAGTTTAGTGCTCCCTGTTCATTTTGTTGCATATACTGTGTTCTATTTCTGCTAAACAGGTATTATTGACCTATTGTTTGATTTCCAGTGGCCAAAGGTTTGCTGGAAAAGGTACAAGCTCCTCATGCCTTGCTGCTACATCATCTCTTAGTTGAAAGGTGTTGGAGACCAATTGGGAGTAACTGCCAGTAGAGAACATTGCCAATGTGAGGCACAAACCACTGTCCAGACAAGAATTGGGAAGGGACGGTGAAGGACTGGGGCCCGGGGGTGTAAAATAGCAGTTTTCCAACACCTACTGAGCCACAGCACTCTGCTGGGTTCATTTTGTTTTTTTTTAAATAACCAGTATGTTTATTTTGTTTTGTACTTTTTTAAACAAGTCCCCACACAGCAGTGGGAAAAGCATGGATTTCCAAGCCTTAAATCTCTACTTGAAAATCACCCTGGACTTACTAGGGAACTAGTGGAGTGGTTAGAAGAAGGTGAGACGTGGTCTAGAATTCCAGCTCAACCACCTAAATTCCTTTGTGAGCCTGGGTGTGTTTCTAAACCTTTCCAGTTTCTGGTTTTCTTACCTGTAAAGTGGAGGTAAATGGCACAGGCTCTCAAAAGGCTTGGTTGTTACTATTAACTTAATAGTACACTTGAGTATTATTAATAGTTTTAATGATACTAGTTTTAATAATAAAACTAAAAGTAAGAGAAAAGATGCAGTCAACACCCTGGCTCGGTCCTGAAGAGTGAATATCAAAAGCATATTTTATTATTTTGCATTTTTCAAATCAAATGGATGTCTCTTCCAGCTCTAACCTCTTCCGTTCTCTTTTCTGCCCTTTGGAAGCCATTAATCTCCTATTTTCAGACTGATTTAAAAAGGCAAGCCATAGCACCAGGGCCTGCCATCATTCCTCAGCTGAAGTGATTTCAGTTTCCTCTAAAATATTAAATTTTTCCTTTGCTCATATTTACTATGCACAGATGCAGAAGGAGAATTACTCAAGTTTTGCAATAAAAATAAGTTTAGCTTTGCGAGCACCTGCTTTCTGCCGTTTAATAATGCCGAGCTCCCTTCTTCTGTGTGCTTCTGTTTACTCTTCTGCAAATTATTTTTGTTCTCAGTTGACAAAGATAAATGATGGGATTAATATATATTGAAGAAGTCTCTGTGAACAGTATGCCGGCCCAGAGGAAGGGTGGGTATTATTTCCCTCAGGTAAGGCAACACAGCAAACTGGATTAAGAGTAATTTGCTGTGGGGTTTATAGATAATCACGATCCATTAGTGGTACACCATTTATGAAAATTGCTTTTTTTTAAATAAAAATTAGAATGACTTTCATTACCTTGTCAGGACTGAGCCATGTCATTTCCTCCAAGGAAAAACAAAACACTGATGACAAGGTTTAGATTTTTTATTTAACCTCAAAGCAATCTTCAAACTGTTGAAAGTAACAGCGGGTGGAAAAAATATGTGGTAAGGAAATTTTGTTTATAAGGTTCAGGGATACTGTTGTACAATTAAAGTTGAAAGCTGTAAAAGAAATGACTTCTAAGGAACATGAGTGGAGTGAATCCAATGTTGTATCTTTTGATGATTGTTTTTAAAATTATACATATCTATGATTTAAGCAGAGATTTTGCAAAATGATATCAGGACTTTCAGTGCCATGGTGTTTTTATTCAATATTACAGAATCTTTTTGAATAAGAAAAGTAATATTTTCAACCGATTGATTCAAATTTTATCTAAACATCCCCTTATTTCGGCACCCTCCAGAATGCATCCCAGCAACTCACACAATTGCTATGGTGTATAATAAACCCTTATTTACATTCTTGGCTGTCCTATGTCAGAACATTTTTCCCTTGTTAAGAATCTACTCCTTTATTGTTGTGCCTAAAATAATTGTTAAAGACATTTTGACATTTGAACAATTCTTTTAAAAAATGATTTAATAATGATAATAAAAGGTATGAAAAGTGATCATTATTTATGACTAAGTTTAGGATTTTTTTTAACCTTTCCTGTTTTGGTGTGTGAGCAAAATAATTTTTATTCTTTTGTTTTATACTTCCAATTTGCATCTTGGGGTGGGATTTGCTATTAGGTCAACACCTTCAAAGAGAAACAAAAAGAATCTAGGGACCAGCCATGTCCCTACCTTGTGCTTATACCAACCTCAGTCTTGCCAAGATCAAAGGCAGCTATGGATTTGGTACAAGATTATGTCATGGGTGGTTACAAAGTCATGGATTCCCTACAAGAGAATTGGGGTGTGGATCACAAGCATGATTCAGAAAAGAGAAAAGGAGACTTATATGTTCGGGGCATTTGGGTGAGGTTAGAACAACACACATTTCTGCCTTAAGTTAACCAACTGAACACTGGACTTCTCTTGAAGGTGGAGAAGTTATCAACAATATGCTTTTTAAAAATAGAGACTCTAAAGGTTTCACTGTATCTGACACTACCTTGGGCCAGGATTGATCTGGTATGACCTTAGTAGTTCTTAAAGATTTTATTTATTTATTTGAGAGACAGAGACACAAGTAGGCAGAGAGGCAGGCAGAGAGAGAGGAAGGGAAGCAGGCTCCCTGCTTTGCAGGGAGCCCGACGTGGGGCTCGATCCCAGGACCCCGGGATCATGACCTGAGCCCAAGGTAGAGGCTTTAACCTACTGAGCCACCCAGGTGACCCATGACCTTAGTAGTTCTATTGAGCAGATGGTATTGGTTTGCAAGAGTCTGCTGAGGAATGGTGATGGAGCCTCCTAGTGCAATGCCTTGTTCCCACCTCTCTCCATTTGTCCAGATCATGGGCACCCGAACCCCAACGTCACCAATGCCTGCCCTGTCACTTGGGCCTGAGTTAGCACAAATAATATAGACAACTGGGTGAGAGACTCAATCAACAAGGGGAACAGAGTGGAAGGATTAAGCAGATGATAAATCCCACAAAAATTGGCTTTATTGATTCAGTAATTTTTACTGCATCCAAATGAACAAAATTTTGGTCAAAGCCTTAAGAATATTACATCAAAGGAAATTCCACATGGGTCTACAATGTAATCAGTCTTCTCAAACCCAAATGTCTGCAGCTGAACTTTCCAAGGCTGCATTAGGAGATCCAGTCAACGCCCAAGTGAGTCAGAAAACTTCCTGCTCACTGGAGGCTGAATGATGACTGATAATAAAACTCACGAACAATTAGGTGGTGTTAAGTCTCATACCCACTTGTCCCCTCCCCCATGAAGTTACAAAGGTAGGTCATTCAGTGTTGCATGTATACAACATCTAAGGAGAGACTGGCATGAATGAACAAGGCCTTGCTTAGTGCAAAAACATTGAGTGGTTTTCTCTAATAGCCTCTCACAGAGGAACAAGATGGGAACTGCAGCCTTAAACCAATTCAGGAGTTCCCCTCAAGAAACTGGGAGTGCCTTTGTGGGCTGACCTGGGGAAGCAGCATTCTGAACAGGGAACATGAGACTCATAGAAGACATCGGGTCCCTTGAAGCCCTAGATTTCCTAAGATTGTCACTCAGTGGCTGACATGGTGGTAGAAATATGGGTTATGGGTTTCCTGGGAGCACCTTTATTGTCACTACTCCTTTCAATATTGGGGTTAAATTTCCTGGTGAAACTTGCCTCCAAGAACCCTGTAAATATTGGTTGAGGGAATGAGGGATTAATCATGCCATCTTGCACAGCTGGGATTCAGATCAATGGAGCCACAAAATCTGGGTGACAGTCATCAAAAAGGGCCCTGTCAAAACAAAAAAACAAGAAACACAAAAACCCCACACCTCTGATCGGGTGGGAGAACAATGAGGCACAAACCATGGGAGGCCATGGTCTTAAGTACAGGGGGAGGAGCCAGTTTTTAATTTTTTTTTAAAGATTTTATTTATTTATTTGTTAGAGAGAGATCGAGCACAGGCAGACAGAGAAGCAGGCAGAGAGGCAGGCAGAGGCAGAGGGAGAAGCAGGCTCCCTGCTGAGCAAGGAGCCCGATGTGGGACTCAATCCCAGGACGCTGGGATCATGACCTGAGCTGAAGGCAGCCACTTAACCAACTGAGCCACCCAGGCGTCCCAAGGAGGAGCCAGTTTTTAAAATCCCTTTGCCAGGACACCTCAAGAAGTAGAGTTTGAATATTTTATAGCTTAGATCATCTTCAATACTGTCAACTTATTTTGCATAAAATAAAAATGCATACCAATAGGTGTTCTGAGTCAAACTACATGCACAAAAAATAATTTTGTTCAGGACAAAGAAATCCAGTTGCCACTACATTCTCTCTCTCTTTTTTTTTTTTCTATTTTAATTTCTGTCCTATCATCTACTTTTTTGTGTCTTACTTTAAAAGGCACATCATTAAAAAGTAAAGTATGTTGGGGCACTGGGTGGTTTAGTTTGTTAAGCATCTGCCTTTGGCTCAGGTTATGAGCTCAGGGTCCTGGGATCAAGGCCCGTGTAGGGCTCCATGCTGGATAGGAAGACTGCTTCTCCCTCTCCTCCCTGCTTGTGCTCCCTCTTGCTCTCTCTCTCTCTCTCTCTCAAATAAATTAATAGAATCTTTTAAAAACAGTATTGAGCTTGGATTATGGTAATTAACATATATTAAAGCACACAGTACTAAATTTTTTTAACGTGCTTTCATATGTTGAAATCCATGACTATAGTCTTATATATCCTAGGTTCCCCCTCTGGTAACAGAACTCCCTTTGTCCTTTAGGGGAGGGCTTGTGGTTTGACTGGGACTGTCTCACCTACCAGGGCTTAGCACCCTATCCAGTCCTGGCCATTGTCAGCCCATGGTCAGTAGTCTTTTGCTGGAAAGAAATTTGTTCTCCTGGGTAACAAGGCAGGAAAACCAAGCCTCAGGATATTGGTATTCAGCCTTCCTATACCGTGGAAAAACCTGTCTAATGAATCCAATAGTGTAAAGGTACAGAGGAGTGATGGGGGAAGAGAATGGCAACCTTGGGAAGCTGGATCCTTCTATGCTTGAATTCCCCATTTATGTGAACCAAAAAATTCCCCTTTCTGCTTCAGCAAACTTAAACTGAGTTTCCCTTTCAACTGAAAGAGTCCTAATTAAGGCATAATTTGACAGCCATTTATTAAGCCTACTTACACACCACACACACAGTCCTAGATGTTCTGATATAAGAATCATTTTATTTATATTATCTTAAAGTGGGTGCTTTATTGTTATTATCAAAAACCCTTTGAAAATAAGCCCCCTGAAGCTCCAGAGAGTAATTCTCTCCATTTTATAGAGGGGGAAACTGAGGCTCCATATGATTTGGCAACTTGCCCAGCATCTCACAGTTCAGACTCCTAGTCCAATGCCTTTACATACCCAAGCCCTGTATACATAAGACACACTAGGACTTTGAAGAAGCTCTCAATCTTTTTTCTGTACCAACAACTTTATGTATAGTAGAAACCCATTTACAATTAAGTGCTTGGTTGGATGACAGAGGATATGAGAGGAAGGGCTTGCCCAGGCTGTGACAGCCAGGAAGGCTGGATAAGGCTTGGCTTTTCATCAGGCCCGATTGCCCAGAAAGGCAATGCCCAGAGGAGCTGCTCTCAGAAAGAGGAAGGCAGAGGTAAAGCCTGGAAATGGGCATCTGGGGTGCCTAACACCACTGGAGGTGGGACTCTCTCAAAATGATCCACGTCTTCTGAACCTCCAGTTTCTTAATGACGCAACTGGAAAGATACAATCTCCCTCTGCTCCCCTCTACTCCTGCCTCTCCCCACTCCCTTTCCCCCCTTCTTTCCCTCTTCTCTCCCCTCTGTCTTTGCAACTCATCTCTCTCTGTCTTCCAGTGTCCTAGTGCTTCTGGACACTGAGGATTGGCAGCTCCAACAGAGGACACTGGATTTACAATCAATACACTTGGTTTACAATCCTGTCTCCACTTACAAATATATGTGATCTGTATCAAGCCATTTAGCCTCTTTTGACTCGGTTTCCCTATATATAAAATGGACAGAATTTCTTCCTCAAAGATTTTTCAAATGAGGATTAAAATTGTCTCCCACATCAACTTTTGGCCTGTCCAGCTCATGTTCTACTTTTTGCTTTGAATGAGGTTTCCAGCACAGTCTAATTCTCTAGCCCCAGTCTCAAACCTTGGATTCCTTCCCCTGATGAAAATTGCCTCCATGGCCTGAGTTCTTATCTCCTGCTTGTTTCCCAAATTATGCATGCTGTGTGGGTTCCTCACTGCTCCTATGGTCTCCTCATCACCCGGGAGTTTGTTACAAATGCATGCTCTCAGGTCCCACCCTGGACCTTCTGAGCCAGAGATTACATTTTAACTAGGCCTGGAGATGCAGATTTGTGCATAAGATTTGAGAACATCTGGGGGCGCCTGAGTGGCTCAGTGGGTTAAGCCTCTGCCTTCAGCTCAGGTCATGATCTCAGGGTCCTGGGATTGAGCCCTGCAGCAGGCTCTCTTCTCAGTGGAGAGCCTGCTTCCCCCTTTCTCTCTGCCTGCCTCTCTGCTTACTTGTGATCTCTCTTTCTCGGTCAAATAAATAAATAAAATCTTGAAAAAAATTTTGAGAACATCTGTCAGAGGCTGCAGCTTTCTCCCCACTCAGATCCCACAAACACACTGTCTGCTCATGGCTGCCCTTAGCTGATCCTTCCCCCACTCCCATTAATTCTACTCACTCTTCCATTTTCTGCAAACTCCTCCTCCAGGAAGCCTGCTGGTTACCTGCCCCTGTGACACATTGCACTTGTCCTGGTGACATTTATCAGAGTTGTAATAAATAATTATTAGACTAACCTCTGTGGTGATGAAATTCTGGTGTATGTTGTACATCATATAATCTCTATATTTCAGGTTCCCAATAAATACTTCTTTAATAAGCTAATGGCGAATGAAGGAATATGGAATAAAGTTTACTGTTTATGTAAATAGCTGACATACAAGAGCTGAGTAAATGTAGGTTTTCATTTTTCTACATGTCCCACAGCGTAGGAAGTATATACACTCTGTGTACGTGTCAGTTAGCATTGGTTGGGTGCTGTGTAACATCAAAGCCACACACACGGTCCTGGTGCTGCCCTCTGGAGCTCACAGAAGGGTTTCTTACATCAGTTTGCTCTTCCATCATTCCCATGAAGAATCACATCCTCCCCCACCTATGCTCAAGGGCATGTTTGTGTGGCATGCCTTCCAGCTACCCCAGAGAGTGATAAAGAAAGTGCATGCATTTGACCTGACCACATGTATGGTGTGTACTGCTTATCATTAGGTACAACTTAGAGGTAGGAGACATGAGACCACTAGGTTGGTCCCCTCCTACTCAGGGTTCAAACAAGGTATCATGTCTCCAGAGGATGTTTGGTAAGTGTCCTTTTAGGGAAAGATCCACATAGACTGGAAACAGTTTGGAAAGTTGTAATTGTTATTTATCAGCAGGGCAAAAAATTTTGTATTTTCTAAGAGAAGCCCACAACTTAAGTCCAGTAGATCTTTTTTTTTTAAACTTTTTTTTTAAGATTTTTATTTATTTATTAGTTAGAGAGAGAGCAAGCGCAGACAGACAGAGAGGCAGGCAGAGGCAGAGGGAGAAGCAGGCTCCCTGCCGAGCAAGGAGCCCGATGTGGGACTCGATCCCAGGACACTGGGATCATGACCTGAGCCGAAGGCAGGCGCTTAACCAACTGAGCCACCCAGGCCTCCCAAGTCCAGTAGATCTTAAACAATTTTTGATATATCCTTTCTTGCGGTAGAACTACATTGAAATCATGATAGATAAATTAAAGGCTTGAATTACTTCATTCAAGAGAAGCCCTATTCCACCCAATCCAGTCACCAGGTTATTCTTCCTGTGTGTCACCTCAGATCTTTTGTCCTGATGTGTAATTACACTTCCTCCCATGGTCTTACTAAAGATGGAGTCTGGTTGATGGATAATCATGGCCACATTGAAGATACTTTTTGTTTGTACCCTTTTTGCAATTCTTCCATTCCATTCTTAGAATTGTTCAACCCTATACTAGATCACATTGTCTCCAATATTAGGTCAAACTGGACCATGACTTTGTCATTATCATTTTGGACTTTATTAAGATCTTGCAACCTTCAGGAGTTCATTAAATGTTCTATGTCTTTGTAAGCTTTCAGTATAATTCTACTGTGTTTCTGACAACGGTAATGGAATTAGCATTGAAGTGTGCATGCTTGGGAAGGAAGAAAGAGCACTAAACGTTGAGCAAGGGTCCCCCTCACAATTCCTGCCTCCACAATCATTGCTGTGAGAAGCAATGATTAGCTTAGCTTGGCTTCTTGGGCTTCTGTAACATTATGTGTAAAATGAGGACATGAAAAGCCCTGAGGTTTCCAAGGGTGGGGAATCATCAGAGTTACCCAAGTATGAATTACACCACAGACTCAAGGGCCAGTCTTAGGAGATGTGATTCAGTAGGTCTGCATGGGGTTCAGCTGGACTGGGTGCTATTTATTTATTTATTTATTTATTTATAGATTTTATTTATTTATTTTTCAGAGAGAGAGATAGAGAGGAAGAATGCACAAGCAGGGAGAGCTGCAGGCAGAAGGAGAAGCAGGCTTCCTGCTGATCAAAGAGCCTGATGTGGGCCTTGATCCTAGGACCCTGGGATCATGACTTGAGCCAAAAGCAGATGTTTAACCAACTAGGCTCAGGCATCCCATGGACTGGATGTTATTTAAAGACACGCAGCTAAGAGCTCAAAAAATTAAGGAGGGTGAGGATCAGTATCAATTTCTATAGATGAGGTTGATATAAAGCATGCCTAATAATGCAGGCAAGATTTCAGTAGGTAAAAATGAGGTGAGACTCTTTGGGGCAGAAGTAAGGAAAGCAGACAATGTGTGAAGGTGGGAAAGTGAAATTTCACAGAAGAATTTTGAGGTGGGTTGACCAGCTAGTTCCTTATTTTTCTGGAGTAGAGGGTTTCCAGGGAGTTAGGGACACAACAGGAAGGCTTAGCTGATTGGGCAACTTATTTTATGAATTTCATAATTCTCTGGTATAGGTAGATAGCCTCACCTTACCCATTTCTACCTTCGAAGGCTTTCTATATAGTCTCATTCAATCTCCATGCTATCCTTGCCCAGATTTCTTCTTTCTTTTTATCTTATTATCCTGGGCTTGTTTTTGAAGCCATTTGAAAAAAAAAAAAAAAGAAAAGAAAACTTCTTGCAGAAGATATAACTTAAAGATGTATGCATCTTCAGGCTTGGTAAATTTAGGGAGAGGTTGAGAATCGGGGTCAACTTTGTGGATGAGGGATCAAGTGACTTAAGTTGACCCTTGAAAAGTGAGCAAGATTTCAACAGGTAGAAACTCATTTTAACTTGTTTGTCCTACCTTTGTACTAGCCATGAGCCCCATGGGGCATGGAGAATTGCATTAACCTCTGAGTTGTGTCTCCACAAGCAGAACAGCATTGAGCACCTGACTACAAGCCACAAGTACTGGCCAACAGTGGGTAACGTGCAGGGATATCAACCCAGGTGAAACACATTCTCCATCTGGTGTGATGGAAATGGTCTCTACTTCCATCAGGTGGTTCCAGGTGGATACATTTGTCAAGCCTCATCAAACTATTCCTTTAGGGGCGCCTGAGTGGCTTAATCGGTTAAGCATCTTGGCTCTTGGTTTCGGCTGAGGTCATGATGTCAGGGTCCTGGGATTGAAGCTCACATGGGGCTCCAACCTCATTGGGGTCCTCTTCCTCTGCTCCTTCCCCTGCTCTTTCTCTCTCTAAAATAAATAAGATCTTCTTTTTAAAAAAAAAACTATTCCTTTAGATGGGGTATAACTTGTATATGAATTATGCCTCAGAGTAGCAGACTTTAAAAGTGAGCACCCACTTTTGGTCCTTTATGTGTCTGTCCTCACTCAAGTTAGAGGTAACGGTGTTGGCAACTCTTAGAAGTTAGGTGAGGCAGTAGAAGAGGGAGGGTCTCTTTCTATGACTGAATTTCGGAAACTGAGAAGAATTAATAAGATACAAAAATTATAAAATATTTTAGGGGTCTGAAGGGCTATTGAAAGACATCGCTCTGACTTAAGTGTGTAACTGGCAGGAAGTAGCAGGACACCAGGTCAAGAAGGTGGTGATGCTGCCTCAGTAGTAGTCCAGTCTGAGGCGAAGGATCCGTGATGTGGAAAGTGGGAGAAGGGTACATAAACCTGAGGGGACAAAAAGAGACTGATGGCTGGCAGAGGAAGCAGAGATCCACACTGACAGTACGTTTTGGAAAATGGTCTAGAAGTCAGTTGCTTCCTCAGGCACCGAGGATATGGGCTGCCCCTTGGCAGGACATCACTTGAAGAAGTTTTACCTAATGCAAATGCTGGGATCCTTCCCATTCAGCTGGTCTGGAGGAGGGACTAGGAATTGGCATTTTTTTGAAGCTCCCCAAATGACTTTAGTGGGCAGACACTAACACCAACTCTCACTCTGTGTTCCTAGGTGGGGAGAAGCTCAGTGGAGGGGGCCTGAGGTCTGGAGAGGTTAAGTCACTGACTCAGAGGTTACACAGTTTAACTGGCCCCTGAGCCCAGACTGGCACCCATGACATTGGTTCTTTACCCAGCTGCTGCATGGTAGACTCCCTCTGCTCCCCTTCTCTCCCTTTCCCTGCTGTTGACAACTCAGACACCCAGGGGTTCAGCGTCAATCCTCTATCCTTGGGGCTTCCTCAGACACATGCAGGAATTTCAGCACCACAAAGTTAAAACCAAGGTTCTGGGCCTGTGTTGTCATGTCAGCTGCCGGGAGCTGGCTTCCCCAGGGCAGTGCGATGGGGTCTCCCGGGTCCTGCTGAGGCACCTGAAACGCCAAAGGGAACCATACATGATTCATTTTACCAGACATGGACTGTCGATTAAACTTGGAGATTGCGAAATTAAGAGAAAAACAAGCTCCCATTTTCTGTCCCTCCCAACCCGACCTAAACAGTGCTGCAAAGGGAGTCTTCTAAAACTCACTCTTAACTGCCTTTGTGCTGGCTCTCCATTGCCTTGGGGACAAAACCCAAACTCCTGGCCAAATGTCAATGGCTGTCCTTTGAGCCGTAATGCTGGGTTGTCACTGCACAGGAATACATTCCACAAACCTTTGGTACCTCCCCGACTGGTCTCTTAATTATTCCCACAGGATCCTACGCCTTTTCTCACATGATTTCTCAGGATTGAGAAAACTTAATCTCTGGTCAGCGATTCTCAGTCCGTCTTCATTTAATGGCCCCTCCGAAAGACTACTGTCTCCACCAAACACCCTGCTCTTGAGAGCTCTTCCTGATCCCGATTCCTATGTGATTATTGGTCAGCTTCTGTCCCAGGGTCTCTGCATTTGCTTTTCTGTTCAGTCTTCCTAGTTCTTCCTCCTAACCAGCTCTTCTAAAGTCTCACTCCTCAACCCAACCAGTGACACTGTTACATCAGCCTATTTTATCTTCTTCCAGTGCACAGGACCATCTGAAATTATCTTGACTGTTTGTCTATTTGTGTGTTATCTGCCTTGCCCTACTTAAAGGGAGCCTCCGTGGGATGCAGCCCTTCTTCCTTATGGCTCATGGCTGTACTTCCAGCGCCAGTATAAGCACAGAATAGAGTTTCATTCACAGGTAGTGCAATGAAGTAATGCAGGAATGCAGTTATTCCCAGACACAGTATGCCAGATGCACTTCTTGTCCAAGGCACAGCTTCCCAAGCTTATAGTCCAGCCCACCTTCTGCCTCTGCTCACTGTCTGGACTAACACGTATTTGTCATCTCCTCAGATGAGCCCTTCTTTTCACCAGTTGGATGGCAGGTGTTCTCAAAGATAGATAGACATCTGACTTCACAGATGAACAGCAAATGCTCAGGAGATAAGGCAAGCTGATATGAGCCCCCCCCCCCCGCTTCCCATGGTCTAGGAGGTAAAAAAAAAAAAAAACCCTATCTTTCCCCAGTGTGAGGATGGACTATTTTGAAAACAAAATAAAAACCTGTCATGTTTGTAATGACATAGAGGCATAAAACTTTACACATTAATCTGCAAAATAAGTCGTAATCACTGGCAGGGATCAGAAAACTATGACCCATGGGCCAAATCCAGCCAGCCATTGGTTTTCTTATAGCTCATGAGCTAAGAGTAGTTTTTGTGTTTTTAAATGGTAACATTTTAGAAGACAAGATAAGCACTGAGATGATATGCTTGAATTTTCCCTCTTGACCTTCAAGTCTAAAATATTTACTGTTGTCTTCTTTAATGAGAGTTTGCCAACATCTGCTGTAGAGGAAACTTTAATTATCTTCCCCAAACCTTACAAAATCACAAATCTATGTTAATACTGTTGTTCAGAAGATCAAAAGGGCACAGGGTGAAGTGAACATGTATATAATTTACTTCTGCCAGTAGAGAGACTGTTAATGTCATAGAAGAATCTGGTCGAGATATAGACTATTGCATGACATGGACAGGCTGGTCATGGTCAGGAAGCAAGTTCACCAGTCATAACATGACCAGTTAGGAGTGTAAAACTGTGTAAGGAATCTGCCATGGAAAAATGTATTCACTGGTGAATATGAATTCATGGGTGAAAATAACAACTTGACATTGTTTTAACCCATTTTTATCCATCACCATTAACACTGACCCCTTACAGTTTTGTTTTTAAGTGTGACATCCACAATGTAATTCTTTCCATTAGTGCATGATACATATTTGTTCTTATTGGTTGCATAGACTGTCCTCAAACAGACTGAAAACCCAACTTTTCCTTTCTAACCTGCCCAATGTTGTTCTGCAGAGTGGACATACCTACACATGTCCACTTGGGGGCTCCATAGAACAATGTCTGTGTTCCAAAGCAGCTTAAAAAAAGAAAAAAGAAAAAAATCAATACATCTCCGCTGCCACTTCAGGCAAATCTAACACATATCTTCATCACCTGCTCAAATTCATAATTTTTGCAAATATGATAGTAAAAATTATCTGATAATTTCATTACTGAAATTATTTTAAAAATGAGGTGAGATTTTTCCAACTAGAGAAGCCAATCCAGGAGTAAGACTTATTAAACATTGTCTGCATCCAGGTAAGGGGACTGCACCAATGGCCCCCTGAGTTGAAGAATCAGTGGGGTGTGCAGGGGTCACCCCACCACCTTGCCTGACCCCTTCATGGCACCATGCACCAGGAAGCAGGCATTCCATTCTAGACTCTCACTGTCAAAAATCCACTGTCTCAGCCGAATGGATGCCAGGTCTGAAGAAAGAAAACATTCTACGTGGCCCTAATTTCACAGGAAGTAACGTGCAAATGGTATCCTATTGATAAGAGAACTATTCATGTCATCAGGAGCTCTTTATGGCCTGGAAAACATTTAGTAATGATTATGACCCCCCCTTTTTTTTTTTTTTTACAGCTCTTTATCACATTTATGGACTTTCATGTGTATATCTCATTTTATCTCCTAAAATACACATGGACTAGCAATTGATTGAAATGACTACCCTAGAATTAAATGACTCACTTTCATATTAATATCTGGTCCAATACTTATGGTTTCTTGACTATTCTTTAGAGGGCTGAATTAATTTACTTTAAACATCTGTATGCCCTCCTTTCAACAATAGGATCTTTCTGAAATATACAAAGCGTAAGCGTGTGATGCAAACAGATACATCTGAGCTGCTTTGAGACATTAATCATTCAGTACCTAAGTTTGTAAAAACCTTTACCTGATGCACCTGGTTCTGAGAAGTTACCCAAGAGCTAAGGCGGAGCCCTTTCACTGGGGTCCTGGTGCATTTTTCTGAAATAAAAACAAATATTCCCAACTCCATTTAAACTATATCCTACTATTAAAGGTACATATGCTCTGCCATGGTCTTCTCTTTCTCCTCCCCATTTTGAACAAATGTTACCAGTTTCAGGGCTTCTGGAATTATTACCAGCTAATAATTTCACCATCCCTCTGGGTTTAGAAAACAATACTTGAAGTAAGCTGTTTCTGATCTCCTGCTAATCCAAGATAATTGCTTTCGGGCTTCATGGGGAATCTGAAATTCTCAATGCTGGCTTCACTGAATGGGTCTACTGGAAAGGGGCTTTAGAGGGAACTTTCTGCTTCTCTTAGCAACCCAGGCTTTAGCAGAGGTTCTATCACAAAAGAAGCCTTTCCTTTGATGGCCCCAACTATCAACTCCCTGTAAAAATCAGATACACCTATTGAGGGACTCTACAATATTCTTTCATAAATTCCCAGCTTCCTTCCTCCCACCCTCCTTCCCTCTCCTTGTCTTCTTCCTTTCTGTATTTCTTTCTTCCTGTTTGTTTGTTTCAAATGTTTAATTGGCTTCTGGTAGAACACTAGAAAGTGACCATCCAGGAGGACTCCCTGCTGTTTAGAAGACTTAGAGCAGGTTTGAGTGGTAGAGGGTACCCCTGGGCTTGGCTTCTCAGTTCCTCAGTTCCAGAACATCAGGATTATGTTGGTCCCACTGGGACTGCTGGACCCCAGGTAAATCCTCAGATGCCCCAACAGTTTGGTTTGAATTCTCTAACTTGTCACTTGGTAGTTGGCTCTGATAATTTAAACTTAGACTTTATAACCTTAGAACAGTGATGGTGGGGGGCAGGACTTGCTCACCAGTTGCCCATAAAGTATGCTTTCAGGAATAAGGGAAGAGGACCTAGAATTCTAAAGTATAAGTCTCATTGTAGAAAGCATAACATCACCCAGGACATGCGGTTTTTTGGAAAGATAAACCCATGGGACTGTCTGTGTGGCTTAGTCAGTTAAGCTTCTGAATCTTGATTTTGGCTCAGGTCGTGATCTCAGGTCCTAATCTGGGGGGGTCATGATCTCAGGTTCGTGAGATCAGGTTCCACTCCCAGCATGGAGTCCGCTAGAGATGCTCTGCCTCTGCCCCACCCAAATAAGTAAATAAATAAATAAAATCTTTAAAAGACAAACCCAACTGTTCCACGGGTCCTGGAATTCTCCTGGACACAGATGGCTTCACACTCAGGAATGGTTCCTCACCTCTATGTTGTAGGAGAATTAAATGTTATTGCCAAGGGCTCTGTTGACCAAATCACCCTGTATGCTTCATTTTCTTGGAGACATTCAGATTCATAACTAGCTCCTGATCTTCTTTAAGCTTCAGAATGTTTCCACCTACATGAATTTATTCACATTTGCCTGCTCACTCCCTGAGCACTGTGAAGGCTCAGGTGTCTGTTTACTCCCAGGTTGGCTATAAATTAACCTGGAATTAGCTTTGGGTCTTTGGAGGTCTCCTTAAAATAAAACTTCAGGGACAACTAAGAAAGCGAAAGGTCACCAAAATGGCAGGACTTCCTTCATAGCCCTGTGAGTTAGATACACCCCAAAGCAGAAAATTCATTTTGAGGAAGAGCAACCATGACTGAGAATGCATTCTATGATTTTGCTTCTTCACTCCTCATAAGAAATATATAAGAAGGGAACAATCACTGACGCTCACTTTGCAGAGAAGGAGCTAAACTTTGGAGACTTTAGGTAAATTTCCCAAGGTCACAGAGCTGGCAGGTCATTGAAGTAGAGCCCACATAAGGCCCCTCTTCTGATCTGAAATTTCAGGAAGGCAGGGGCACCAATGCTCACCAGGACTTACTGGGAGTTATACATGTTCACTGTTGTGTGCCCACACATACCACCAGGAACAACTTGTTGACCCAGCAAAGCTAAGCTCATTACAGGTACCACAGTAGAGGAAGATGACACCTGAGAGCAGGTCTCAAAGGGATCATCAGGAAATGGCATTTATCAGGTTTGGGGGCTGGCGTGGTTTTTGGCAGGTGGGGATTGATTGGGATTGGGAATGGGATTGGGAAAAAAAAAATTTTTTTTCCTACCTTAGCAGCTATATATTGGTGGACACAGGAAGGAGGGAGACTTGAAATGGGCTTCAAAAAGCCAGAGTTGATCTTGATAAGTAAGCTTTGTTGTTGTTCAGATATTTATTTTCTCAGAGCCAAAAATTCCTGGAACACACACATGAGTTCCTCTTGCTTGTTCTCTGTATTAACAGAGCAAGTTGGTTCCAGCTCCCAACAGTAGGGACAGAATGGTGTCTACAAACAGGTGGAATTTCTGCTCTCAGGGAGCTGTGTCCCCTCTGAAGTAGCCACTGTTCTTATCAGACAGCTGAGAAAAGAAGTCTCAGGAAGGTGCATAATAGTACAGTTCACAGGTGGGTGAGGACTGGCCTTCTTGAATCAGGACTTGCATTTTGGCTGAGCTCCCAACCTCTGGAACATTTGCGCTCAGTTGGGGCCATTTCTCCTTCAGGCAGCTGATATACTCAGCGTCAGCAGGGGGCAGCAATGGGACAAGAAACGGCTTTGGGGAGAATTTATTCAGAGAACAATTCAGAAAAGTCCTGTATTATAGAATAAACTGAAGATACCAGTCACCTGGCTTATCTCTCAAGTCTTTAAACCTGTAAGAATTTTGATGGGCTATATTAATTTGTAGATCACTGAATGTTAATCTTTTAAATTATAATATATCTGGGGCTCCTGGGCAGCTCAATCAGTTAAGCATCTAGATAAAATCTTTAAAAGAGACTATTAAAAATAGATAAATTACAAAATATTTGGAGTTGGGATGTAAGTTAGGCTTGTTGAAAAATAAAGAGCACTTGTTTTATATCAAGCTATAGGTCACTAAAGACCCATTGCTTTATCTTTAGTACTCAGAAATGAACCCTCAGTGGCCTTTCAATTTGTCTCAGCACCCCAAGTGTATGGTAGGAGTGGAATATCAGAAGGGATCCTGAAATTTGAGGTGTTCATAAAAACAACCAGAAATAAATGAAAAATCTAACTTAAAACAATGGAGCAGCAGGATTTGAGTTTTTTTTAATAGAGACGTATTTTTACCTATAGGCATGGTGTCATTTCTACTTTTAAGTCATTTTTTTCCCCCATATTTTGGCTTTATGCTCTGAGTCCCTAAAGCAGCGGTAAGACAAGCTTGGATGGTTCCAGCCACCAGGGGGCGTGTTAGACCAGCAAATTGACACAATCTCCGTGGCCTGTTGGGTCCAGCATTTACACACTAAATAAAGATGAAAGTGAGTGTGATTAGATGTAACCCCTGGGGGACAAAAAAGGAAGAGGGAACTCTGAGATCCTTTTGTTCAATTTCGCTCTGGCCAGGTCCTGGCTTCTTCCCTCTTCCCCATCTCCATGTGAGTTCCCTGGGAAGAGACTGAAGAATGGGGCGTTCTTTTGAAACTTGGGAACACTTTTCTGCCCAAAGGGGGCAATGATTTAAAAGGAAATGACCCAGGGCCAAGCTGCTCAAGGCTTCAGCGAATCCAGCTTTCTCAAGGCTCAGCCTCTTCAGGATAATTCAAGAAAGACTGAAGTTGGGGGACGAGATAGAAAATTATCCACTTTTTCTGAGTCCAGCTTTTCTGGGTCGTTTTCTGAGACCAGCAGGGAGGCAATCAGAAAAGTAACTGGGGTGCCTGGGTGGCTCAGTGAGTTTAATGTCTGCCTTTGGCTCAGGTCAAGATCCTTGTGTCCTGGGATTGAGCCCTGTGTCTGGCTCCCTGCTCAGTTGGGTGTCTTGTTCTCCCTCTGCCTCTACCCCAACTTGTATTCGCTCGCGCTCTCTCTCTCTCTCAAATAAATAAAATCTTTAAAAAAAAAAAAGTAACTGCCCTGTGTCCAGGGGCACAGGGCCAAATCTAGTCCCTCTGCTTAAGTAGGACCACAGCTACAACAGGGTTGGGACTTCACAGCAGGGATTGAGAGGGATCCCAGAACTAACACCTAACTTATGACCAGAGCCTGGGACTCTGCAAACCACAATTTGGCTTGGCCAGTTGCCCTCTGGTGGGCCTGCCTAGAGGGGGCTCAGGGAAGGGAAGCAGTGCTTCTTCACCCCAGGAGTGGCAGCTGAGGCCCCTTGTGTTCCAGAACTCCCAGAACAAGCCATGTTGTGCCCCTAGGAGCCTCCAGGCCAGAGCCTAGGACTGTGGGTCTCAACCACCGAACTCCCTGGAGTTGAGCCTTGTGACCTCTTCCTGTTCAACTCCGCACCCAAGAAACCTACTGTTCCTGCTTTACTGCCTTTGTGATATGTTAGGGTCCCCTTTGCCCTTCAGTTCTGGGATAATGGTAACAATTCTTTTTTTTTTTTTTTTTTTCTTTGAGAGAGAGAGGAAAGGAGGGAGGGAGGCAGAGGAAGAGGAACACACTCTCAAACAGATTCATCCTGACCTGATCTGAAATCAAGAGTCTGACACTCAGCTGACTGAGCTACCCAGGCACCCCATGGTAACATGGTAACAATTCTTCAAATGAAATCCTCTGTGTTACAACAACTGTAGTGGTTTCTTTCTCTGATTGATAGATATTCCAGGCATAACCCAACAGATCATTAGTATTGCAGATTATTTGGGCTTTGAATTGGAGAAAATGTAAAAAAAAAAAAAAAAAAAGCCAAGGCCAGGGCAGGAAGTGGGGTGGCAGAGTTCTGTTATAGTTAGCAAGGTCAAAACCTTCAGGACGAGAGGCAACTTGTACAGATGAACCACCAAGAATGACCCTGCCTCCTTCCACAGGCCAGACAAATGGTGCTGATTCTCATGGCTACAGCCTTCCCTTTCTGGGTCTTTTCTTTCTCAGTTTTAATCAGCTGTCTTGCCTCTAGTAAAGCCACTCTAGCAGATCATATGTGGGTCACATTCACATCACATATAAATGCCTGATAAAACTTTAACACATCGTAAAGAAACTTGAATTTTAAAAATTATCTCCATGGCTGAAATCCCAAACACTGATGGCACCAAATGCTGGCGAGGATGTGGAACAACTGGAATTTTCATCCATTGCTGGTGGGAATGCAAAACAGTACAGCTGCTTTGGAAGGGAGTTTGGCAGTTTCTTACAAAGCTAAATATACTCTCACTATATGATCCAGCAAATTGTGCTCCTTGACATTTAACCAGTGAGTTGAAAACATGTCCACACTTTTGTGTGGTTTTTACCTGCCCATGCATGTCTATAGCAGCTTAATTCACAATTACTAAAATTTGGAGGCAACCAAGATGTCCTTTAATGGATGGATAAACAGACTGTGATATATCAGTATGATGGAATATGATTCAGTGCTAAAAAGAAATAATAAAACAATGGAAAGACATGCGGAAACCTTAAATACATATCGTTAAAGAAAGAAGCCAATCTGAAAAAAAGCTACATATTTCATGATTCTAACTATATGACAGTCTGGAAAAGGCAAAAATATGGAGACAGTAAAAAAAAAAAAATCAGTGGTCAGGGATGGGGGAAGGGAGGAGTGACCAGGTGAAGCACAGGGATTTTCATGGCAACAAAACCACCTTGTGTGATACTACAGTGATGAGTACATGACATTGTACATTTGTCTAAACCCACAGAATATACAGCACCAATATTAAGCCCCAATGTAACCTATGGATTTTAGCTAATAATGATGTATCAACACTGGCTCATCAGTTGTAACAAAGGTACCACATTAATGCAAAAGAAAAACAGAGTAGAGGAGGACAGGGGGCATATGGGAACTCTCTGTGCTGTCTGCTCAATTCTCTTTAAACTAAAACTGCTACAGAAAATAAAGTCTATGATTGAAAAAAATAAAAACTCACAAAGAACTTTGGCAATGTTTTACCACCATACGTGCCACTGGGTTGTGGTCCAGCACTGGGCGATGCTCTGGTTCCCTGGTCAGCTCTCAGTGTCTTTGTGTTGATTATGGGAGACCCATGTCAACTTCATGGGTCACTTTCCAGATCTCCTCCCTGCCTACCATCTCCAGCATTTTCCAGTTCCTTGGAGCTTCCCATTTTTGCTTTCTGATGATAAAGCTGAGACTTTAGTTGCCCAGCTCTGATGTGTACTTCTGCCACTGTGCCTACAGCCAGAGCCAGGCAGATGAAGGAACAGAAATTTTGAAATAATGGTAAATTCACCTCCTGTTCGTGGAACTTTACATTCTGGTGCCCTTCCATGATTTACTTCTCAGAGTTCTCAAAAGATTCCCCGTGAGTTTGTCCAGGTTTTATGGTCACATTCCATGGGAGAGATGGAGCTGCCTCACCCCTGTCTTACCTGGAATCAGAGCCTCTCACTATTTACTTAGATACTCAAATGTTCAAAGGCAAATGGATAAATATTCAGTCAAATGAACTGGCTGGCACTTCTCAAAAATGCCAAGGTCAAGTCACACACAAAAATGGAGATGTCCAAAGTAAAGAAGACTAAAGAGGTAAGCCTAGCTATAAAGGGCATTATTATATGGAGGGGCTGATAAAATGTAAATATCGTCTGTGGATTGAACAATGGTATTGTATTGATGTTAAATTTTCTAATTTTGGTACTGTGTTATGGTTATGTAAAGGAATATCCTTTCTCTTTGTAAATATACACCAAAGTATTTAGTGGGCAAATGGGCATGTTATCTTCAACTTATTATCAAATGGTTCAAATATGCACATAAACACACACACACTTTCTCACACTCTCATACACATATTCTTTTTCTCTCACACACACAATACTGCACACTCACACACTCCCATATTCTCACAAACTGTCTCAACCACATTCTCACCCACCAACAAAATCTCACACACTCACTCAAACACACAGTCTCGCACTCATTATGCACAAACACTTATACTCTCACACTCTGTCTCTCACACACACATACATGCCACACACCTGCATAGCACTCAGGCTGAAGGGCATGGAGAAAAGAACACTGATGGGAGAATCAGGAGCTTGAGGTCTTCTTCTTCTTCTTCTAAGATCTTATTTATTTGAGGGACGCCTGGGTGGCTCAGTTGGTTAAGCAGTTGCCTTCGGCTCAGGTCATGATCCCAGCATCCTGGGATCGAGTCCCACATTGGGCTCCTTGCTTGGCGGGGAGCCTGCTTCTCCCTCTGCCTCTGCCTGCCTCTCTGTCTGCCTGTGCTCGATCTCTCTCTCTCTAACAAATAAGTAAATAAAATCTTAAAAAAAAAAAGATCTTATTTATTTGACAGAGATCACAAGTAGGCAGAGAGGCAGGCAAAGAGAGGGAGAAGCAGGCTCCCTGCAGAGCAGAGAGCCCGATGTGGGGCTCGATCCCAGGACCCTGAGATCATGACCTGAGCCAAAGGCAGAGGCTTTAACCCACTGAGCCACCCAGGTGCCCCTCTCACTCACTTCTTGATGAAGTATGGGTATGGGCAGGACTTGTGAGACCACCTCTGCCTCCAACACGCTGAACAGGGTCTATGAGGTATGAAAGAAACCTCTCTCTCTCGCAGCCCATATAAGTATGAGGCTTCTGATAGTAAAATAGTATTTTCTTTGGGGAAGAATGTAACAGAGCTGTGTTAACACTGAGTGCAGGAAAGGTGGAGGTGAATGGCATCACGCACTATGACTTTAGCCTTGGTTTTTCTCCATCCCATTCTCCATCAGGCTGGCAGAAGGCTGTAAAGGGCTGGTTGGATGCAGTTTGAGTCTTTACTGCTGCTCTTTTAATGTTAAAGGCAGAAGTAAAGATAAACCTTCAAAAGTTCTGAAACCTAAGATATATATACATATGTATATGTATATGTATATATATATATATATAATTCATTTATGATCATTAACTTCAAAGTTTAAGAAATGAAAATTTAACTTTAAAAATAGTATAGAAATACATTTATATTCTGGGAAGTCTCTTTTAACCTCATTATAGGAAACAGTGAGCAAACAGGTTATAAGCCAGGACTGTGAAAGACCACCCACTTGAACTCACTTGCGTGTTCCTCCGAGTTGTGGTTTTTCTTAGCCCCTTTTCAGGACAAGACAAATGAAAATAGAAAGGCTAAACAATTTTTTAGAATTGAACTTTTTAGAATAGCTGGGATTTGAACCCAAGGCAGTCTCACCCCAAACCTTGAGCCTCAGGCCAAAAGTAAGTAAGGAGGAAATGAAAGAGCTGGACATCTGGGCCTGGAACCCGGATGGCTGAACCATCACATGGGGCCACTTGGGCCATGGGGTTCCTTCAAAGGGAGCCTTCCTCCAATAGGAGAAGTGGGAAAGGAAAGATTGAGGTTTTCCAAACTGGAGTTCAAGTAATGGTTTTGAGTCCTGGGCAAGTCACTTAATTCTTAACTGCTCTGACCCTCAGTTTCCTGCTCTGTACAATGAGAACCCAAGAACCTCCTTTGTAGGGTTGATTGCTGAGTGGACACACCCAGTAATTGAACCTAGAACACCTGACACAATCTATTAATCAGATTCCTCAAAGAAACAGAATCAATAGGAGATAGATAAACAGAAAAGGACAATTATGATAGGAATTGGCTCAGCAGACTACAGAGGCCAAGAAGTCCCAGTCACCTGTAACCTGGAAAAAGGAGAATGCCAGTGGTATAACTCACTCTGAGATCAGAGGTTTAAAAAACCTAGAGTCTACTCACACGACATAAGAGAAGATAACATCCTGGCTCCAAAAGATGACTGCAGCTTCCATCTTTTGCCATTTTGTTTCACTAAGGCCCTCAACCAGTTGGATGATGCCACCCATATTGGTGAGGGTGAATCTCTTCACCCAGTCACTGAATCAAACCCTACTGTTTCCAGAACCATCCTCACAGACACACCCAGAAATAATGTCTTGCCAGTTATCTGGATGTCCTTTAAGCCAGTCAAGTCAACACATAAAATTAACCATCACAGTGGCCCTATGTAAATGATTGATCTATGATAATGACCTTGAGAGCATGAACGTCTCACTTTACAGCTATTGTTTGGGTCTAAAATGACACTCATTCTTATTTCACGCACAAACAAAAAGCAGGAAATTTCCTGCTTCAACCCAGAGGAAACTTCTAAATAAAAATGCTCTGCGGTGGGGACAAGGCCACTCCCGATATTCTATCAGGGCCTCACAGCAAGGCAGCCTCATGCAGACCCTATAGCAGCACTGTCTCAGAAATACAACACAGTCACAAAGGCAGTGTCAACTTCTTCAGTACACACATTAAAAAAAAAAAGAAAACAGATGAAATTCATTTATAAAATATGTAACACACAGTATTCCCCTCAAATTATCATTTCAACATGTAATCAGCCTCCTAAATTATTAATATTTTACATTCTTGTATTCTTGTTCTCATACTGATTCTTGGAAATCTAGTATGTCTTTTAGAATTACAGCTCATCTTAATTAGGATGACAGAGTCTCATCTGAAATACTTAATTTAGATTTCATAAAGTTTTCAGTCAAAAGGTAAATTCACATACCCACGTTGTTCTGAAACTACTTAAGAGGTTTCTAATAACTGAACCAAACATCCATTCTTAAAGTTAAACTTAGAAATAACTAAAATTAGACAACCATACTACCTCCATCACACTACATTTCAACTACTCCAAGCCATATTTGGCTAAAGACCAATGTAGCAGGCAGTGCAATCTTTGCTATGAAGATTCAAGGGCTCTCAAAACCTTCATCGTGGATTCCACTATATTCCTCTGAAGTGATCTTTAAGGGTCCATATATGATAAACAGAAAGTCAAATATCTCTTTCATTTCTGAATGATGGACAACAATCCATGCTGGAAATACATCTAACTTGAGACAAAATTATCAAGCATTTTCTTACTCAATCTACCAATTATTCACTAATTTATCATTCATTAATATAATGTTTACTAAAAACCAATTTTATGCCCAGCATCGCACTTCTGGGAGGATACCTGGGTATGTCTTTCAAAATAAGAAGGAGAATGCCAACCCAACATTGACAGAGGAGTAGGATTGAAATAGGTTATCCTTCAGGTTGACCCTGAGAGTGTCTAGGTCACCAATCTGGGGTGTCATCACTGCCTAAGGTAACCCCGTCCAGGAACATCTATGAGGAAAACTACCCTTTTGTGGGTATCAGCATTTCTCAGCCTGACCCCTTGCCAACAGCAAACAACCCCAACCAGCACCACATGGCAGCATTCTAGTGACTCAGGGACTGTGCAGAGCTGTCTGGGCCAGCCTGAAAGGAAGTCCTCTTCAGTGAAAAGTAGGGCAGGTTCATAAGCCCGATCCATGCAACACACACACACACACACACACACACACACACACACACACGCACATACACACACTCCCCACTTCATGAATCGTTGTAAGGGAAAAGTACATCCTTAAAATTTGTAGAACACAACAAAGAACAATCAAGAAGTTTGGTGGTGGACCCAGTCTCATAATGCCTGTGGTCCTTCATTTGTTATGTGTATATTCATTCATTTGACAAATGCTCACTGAGCCAGCAATGCAAGGCAATGCTGACAATATTCCTGTTAAGAAAATGTAGCCCTTGCTCTCCAGAAAATCAAAATCTACTGGGGGGAGAAGAATTAGCAGGACACAGTAGACACCACCTGGGGAACTCAGGTAGAAATAGAGAAACTTGGCAGAGGACTAGAAAATGTTGCACGGAGAAGGAAGCCAGAGAAAGTCTGTTGAACACTGTCAAGCTAGCATAGGCTTGTCCCTAGGATGGGGTGGTTTGGGTGACAAAGGTTACCCGGAGCAGGGGGAGGAGTTGGGCTGTTGTTCAGTGCAGCTAAAAATTAAGGGGCTTGTGGGGGATAGCAGAGAGGGGTTATCAGATCTTCAAGGATTTTGTTTATCTGCTAAGGACTTTGGACTTCTAATTAGGAGATCTAATGTGTTTTAGACCAGACAATATGGAATGGTAGTTCTCAATACTGGCTATGCAACAGAATCAAGGCAGTGGGGAGGGGGGGTATGGGAACTCTTTGCTTTCTGCTCATTTTTTCCCTATAAACCTGAAACTGATCTGAAAAGTCTATAGAATCTACAGTGTATACATGTAAAAGTCTATAGTCTACTAATGATAAGAAAACCACTCCAGACCAATGGCCTAGAAAACATGGTTCGGACACCTCAGGAATCCTAAGGGTTGTTTCAGGAGAGCCAGGAGGTCAAAACTATTTTCATGGTCCTGTGTTCCTAAGATATTATTTACTTTTTTCCCAGATGCTTGTCTCACGCATGTACAGTGGCATTTGCCAGACACTATGTGACATGTGCCGTCACAACAGATCGAATGCAGAAGTGGACATGAGAATCCAGTTATCTTTTTTTACTCCAGTGTTTAAAGAAAAAGCAAAGATGTAAAGCAGCATCGCTATTTTTACTCAATTTTTTCCTCTCCTGTACCACATCATATGTTTCAGAAAAATATTCCTTTTAGATTACATTAATGAGTTTATTGTTGTTCTTTCAAATGGATTAATAAATAAATATTTTTAAAGTCTCACTTTTGATTTCTAATGCATTAAATATTAGTAGATGTGATCCACACAAATGAAAGGTCTTGAAGTCCTGAATAATTTTTAAAAGTGTAAAAGGATCCTGAGAACACAAAGTTTGAGAGATTCTGGTCTAGACTCTACGACTAAAAGATAGAGAGTAGGTTTAGAGATTAGCCCACAACAGAATTGATAGGAGGGTTTAGTTTTTCCTTTTTCTTTTTCTTTTTTCCCTCATTTACAGAAGTTTGGCCCTGAATGGAATCCTAACATGCAAGTAGGCCAGGTCCATAAAGGGTATATTTCCAGTCTCCTGGGCACTCTCTCCTTCTTCCTCATCTATTCTCATCAACCAGCTTAGAGTTGGCATAAAATGCTGACCCCTTAATTCTGAATATAGTTTATATGCCTGTCCTTTTTACCAGCTGAATTAATGCCAAAGAGCAAGGAGGGTTCCTTTGGAAGTGGAAGATCATGAAGATCTCTTTGGAAGGCTGGTAATAATTCTCCCTTCTTATCACCTAGATTAATTTTCCTAAGACTTTTGCCAATCCATTAGTGCCATTTTTCTCTTTCTTACAGCTTAATAAGAGGTCAGGTTGAACCAAATTAAATTACGATGTCTGTAGGTTGAAGAAACATAGCTGGATATTGGCGATTTCACATGATGTCTAATAATTTCCATAGCATTAATTGCCACTTTGTGTCTCATTTGACTCAGCTAAGAAATGTGTTTCTCATTCTTGGACATATACAGAACAGCTGCTAAAACAAAACAAACAAACAAACAAACAAAACCACTATCCCGGCAGTGGCAGTATGTCTTTAAAGGCATAGTAGCCCTTGTTTTTTGGCTTTATTTTTGGGACCTAGCTGAATGATGTGTGGCTGGGTATAGATGAGCTTGAGAGCAAACTAAGATCTGCTGATTCCCAAGTCTGCACTCTTGGACCATTGTGGACACACACTGTATTGACCAACAATCTCTATTACCTGGCACATGTCTGTTTCCCAGTGTGATGTTACCCTCTATTTCTTTTCTTTTTAAGATTTATGTGTTTTAGACGGAGAGAGGGACTGTGTACATGTCCATGAATAGGTGGTGGGGCAGAGGTAGAGGGAGAGAAAGAATCTCAAGCAGACTCCCTGCTGAGCACAGAGCCTAATGCGGGGCTCCATCCCCCTATCCTGAGATTATGACCTGAGCTGAAGTCAAAAGTCAGACCCTCAACCAACTAAGCCACCCAGGAGCCCTTAACCTCTATTTCTAATTCAATTCATTGCTGGATCCTTACAGTGCTGTCTGAATCATCTAGAGAAATTCAGATTGTATCTGCTATGATTCCTGAAATCCATGTATCATATTACACATTGATAATCTGTATTATCTAACTCAAATATTAAATGGAAAACACCATCTCATTCTTTGATATCAGACTGGTGCATTTCTGCACACTCACCTTCCTTTGCTACAGGTTTTATCATCTGGAAGGGGTGGATGATGGTAAATAATATCTACCTGGAATGTGTACTGGTTAAGGGCAATAATTTATAGAAGTTTTGGCTCAGTGCTAGGTACATGGTTGGATCTCAGTAACTATTATTTTTTCCCTTTCCCACCCCAAACATACTCATATATAAACTTACGTAGATGCACAAACTCATGCACATGCCCACACTTGCATGCAAAACACCCTTGCACACACATGCACACCCACAACACCGACACACAGTCACTGTGCACTCACTGTGCTCATATGCATAAATGCTTGGAAATGCTGGGACTGAAGACAAATGAAGGTAGTAGCCTTTTATACTCTTATGCACACAGAAGTACTTTAAAGATGGCACTGTGGAATAGAAGAAACATGTATCCGGAAAGCAAAAACCTGATTCTTACTCCACTGGGTTTTTCTTCAGTGTATTATGTTCTCTGACAAATCCTTAATCCACTGAGCCAAGCTTCCTCACTGGCAAGATGAAGGCGTGGAAGATGACTGCAGCCTCTTATGACTGAAACATGTTTCTTTCACAAACATGACCAAAGGCCTTGGATTCTGAAGAGCACAAATTCAAACTCCAACTTCATCCCTTGGTAGTTCATTCATTTGGAAAAACTGCTTCCTCCTGGGTTCATTGGAGGACTGCCAGCCTTGTGGGTCATTGTGAGGATTAAATGAAATACAGAAATACATCTAGCCATTCTTAGGATCCCACAGAGAGATAGATGGCACCTAGCAGGTGACCAGATCCTCTGTCTGTCCCAGAGTCCCAGGCAGAGGACTCACTCTCTTCCCTGACAGTGAAGCAGAAAATCTTCCCTGCCCCTTTGAATGAACGCCACACTATGTTCAAACATCACATATGAAAAAAAGAAGAAGAAGAAGAAGGAGGAGGAGGAGGAGGAGGAAACCCCTCACACCCACTCTGGTACACCTTCGTGTTTGCCATTATTAGAACAGCAAACTGAATACTATTGATTCAGAGGGTTTGTGGTTTACCAACCTGGTGCAGTTAAGTTTCTCTTCCTACCCCTGTGACTCATGAATACACATCAAATCCTAAATAGTCTGTTTACTGTTTGAACAGATTTTTGCTTCTTGCTCCATTTCCCTTTGGACAGATAACCCAGGATGCTTCCTTTAGTCACAAAAGAAAATGCAAAACAAAATACTGTTTTAGGAATAAAGGAAGATGTAAGACCATGAATTTTATTTTAGTTTATTTTTTAAAATATTTTATTTATTTATTTATTTGACAGAGATCACAAGTAGGCAGAGAGGCAGGCAGAGAGAGAGAGAGAGAGGAAGCAGGCTCCTGAGCAGAGATCCTGATGCGGGGCTCGATCCCAGGACCTTGAGATCATGACCTGAGCTGAAGGCAGAGGCTTAACCCACTGAGCCACCCAGGTGCCCAAGACCATGAATTTTATTGGGGGTGGGGAGAAGCTTCAGTAGAGAGACTTTTTGGAAAAAATCTCAGTCCAATATGTCTCAACATAATAATGCTCCTTTCGAACCCAAAAGTGTCCTGGATTTGGTAAGAAATTATACAGCAAGCTTACTTAGAAACAGAACACTTAACTTAAATGGGGTCAAGGCAAGGAAAGGACTGAGAGAGTAGCAGCTGGGGCAGAATTTGACCTCCACGTGGGGATAGAAAGATTGATCATTAACCCTTCCTAAACTGCATGACTTTTAAAACCTTGCTCCTTGAGGTGGGGTCCTGGACCAGCAGCACCAAGTGACTTGAGTGATCGTTACCAAAGTAGATCTCAGATCCCATCTTCTGAACCTACCAAACCCAAATCTGCATTTTACCAGGACCCCAGGTGATCCCCGTGTGCACTTAAGCTGAGGAACTGTGCCTTGGCAAACCTTGCCAGGGACAACGGGCCTTGCAAGCTTTAAGACTTTATCTGACCTTCACTGAGAGTTAGGGATAACTTTTCCAAAATCTTAGAGGGTTTCAGAGTTGGAAAGACCTTCCCTCAACCTTAGTTAACGCATGAATTCTTTCTGAAAGGCCTCACTGGGGGGGTGGTCCCCATTGTGTTCTGGAGAGCTCTCACTCCTAGGGAGAGCTTTTCAAAAGTACTTCCCTAAGGCAAGTTGCAACTTGCTTCCCTAGAGCTACCACTCACTGGCCCGTTGTTTACATTACTGAACCACTTAGAGAAAAGATTACCTCTCTTTCTGTGTAAAGAATTTTTGCAACTCCAAGACACTTTCCATAAATAAGATCCCATATCCAGTTCCTTTTGAAGTCTGTCTGGTAGGTTCTGGAAGATCAACATCCCTCAGTGCCTTGGACCCACACCTCTGCTGGCAGGGCCACATGAAGCCACATCAGCAAGATGACATGAAGCCACATCAGCAAGATGACATATGGGTCCCTTCACTTGTTTCCAGTGTTCCAGCACATTATTAAATTACAGTTATCTGCTTTATTTCCCAGGAAGTTCAGTAGGGAGCTGTAGCTAGTAGAGCCCTGGATAGGTCATTTTTGTAGGTCATAGCAAGCACTTGAAGACAGGCATCAATCTGACAGGAGGGGCTAGAGAGAATTCTGAATCAACAGCAACAATAAATCCTCATGAAACAACACTCAATTCTAGAGACACGAACTCCAAAACAGAGAAATAAGTCTAAATGATCTCCAGGCAGCTAATACCTAATACTTAATCTAATACCTGCCCGCTAGAGGATACTTCCTGTGTGCTTGGCTCACTCTGCAGCTTCTAAGTGGCAGGAGGAGGACTGGAACCCAGAGCTGTCTGCTTCTCAGCTGTCTTCTTAACCATGGGATGACACTGCGTTGTTGGCTAAGTTGTACCTTACATACAAGCCTATCTGTCGGGGTGGAGGATGGGGGCGAAACATGAAATCGTGGCAAAAAAAAAATTATGATTAATTCCTTTTTACTCAAATTTACTCCTTTTTACTCAAAATTATGATTAATTACTTTTTACTACTACCAGAGTAGGGTGGACCCAGGATTCCAACAACAGTTGCTAATGATTTATTGGAATATTGTAGATTCAAATTCTTTTACAGCACAATAAGATTTATAGTAATAGTTTTGATGTTGAGTCACCCTCAAGAAAGTAGCTAATTGAAATGGCAGAGAAATGTGTAAAATGTTTTACAAATATTTTACAAATATTTCCATTACAATGGTTAACATAGTTATTCCTTATTATTTCATAGCAGTGCACTGTAGATAAAGTCTTTTTTGTAGGACATCATTGGGAGTAAGGCTGACCTGGCTTTAAATTCTGGCTCTGCCACTTTACTAGCTCTGTGAACTTGAGCAAATAACCTAACTTCTCTGAACCTCAGTTTGTCAACTGTAGAGTGGGCTTAGTAACACCAACTTCCAAATGCTGTTAAAGGCATGGAATGGTTAACTGTGTTTAGAGCATAAGGCACCCAACAATGCATTTAGCATGTAACAAGAATATAAATTTATGAGATAAAAATTTAAAGGTGTACCAATCTGGAAAAGATATTTCAAGATAGGTATATGTACAAATATATATTTTTATATCCTTTGGGCAAGAGAATATGGCAAGTGTAGAGCTAGGGTTGTAATTGGAGGTGATTTATACTATTTCCTTCACTACAGATGCATCAAGAAGTTGAATTTGAAGTTTGGGACAGACAGTCAATAATCAGTGGGGAGAGACAGGTGCTTTATGTTTAGAATACCATGGGCCAAAGCTGGAGAATGAATAAGAAAGAGCTGGGAAGAACAGTAAACATGTGTCGAACTCTGAGTGACAATGACAGTGGGGCATTGATAGATAATGGGATATTGGGTTTTTATGCCTTACAACAGGAATTGACAAACATTTTCTGTAAAGGGCTAGAAAGCAAATACATTAGGCTTTGTGGATCATACAGTCTGTGCCCTGACAACTCAACTCTGCTGTTGTAGTGAGAAAAAAGGCATAAACGATCTTTAACTTAATAGGTATGGTTGTGTTCCAATAAAACTTTATTTACAGAAACAGGTGGTAAGTATGACTTGGCCCCAAAGGTCGTAGTTTTCCGACTACATCAGATCTGATAGATTTAAAAAATAACTTGGAATCTCATCATCAAGAAATTTCCTAAATGCAAAGGATCCAAAGAAAACTATTAAAATCCTGAAGTTTAGTCCAAGAAAATTTATAGGAAGAGATGACTTCTGCCATGAAAAATAAACTCTCTTCCTATCTTAGAAATGGTTCCCAGGAGACTATCCTGGGTAGGGGGGTGTTTTTTCTACTCTGTGTCTGAAAATATACCTCCAACAGAAAATTCAAATGTGCTAAAATGTAATTTCATCCAAAGAAGTGGTAGTTTGGAGAAATAAAAAGTCTCAGGAGCCAGAAGTTGCTACTGAACAGAGAGGTTTATGTTTCAGGGGAGTGGAAGTCATGCCATACCCTCTATGTAGGCTTGGGCTGGCAGTGGATTGCCCATTTACCAGGACCTGGGCTTCCCAAGGCAGAAGCACATACAAGGAGACCTTCTTTCCCTCTGCAAAGGAGGAAGCTGGACGCCTGAGGGAGTTCATGATTCCATGACTGGCTTATTGAGAATTATTGGATGAGTTGCACACACAGAGATTCTCTTAAGGAATTCTAAGGGATTTGCTGGCAGGAACTTCTAAATAAAGGTCAAAAGGAGAAAATGGCTCAGTTTCTAGAAAAGTCCATGATTACTGTTAGCAAACCAAAGAATGAGCTGGGAAAAGAGGCTTTTTTTTTTTTTTTTCCTATGAAGTTCATGAGGGGAGGATCAACAATTGTCTCACTCACCTTGGCATCTCCATCACAAGGCACAGGGACACAAACTGTAGGTGCTCACTCGGTAATGTTTACTGCATGTGAGGAAGTTGTTTTTCACTCTTCTCTGATATTTCTGGCCCTATGCACAGCTGGCAAAAGGGCTGGGCTATTGGCTGTTGATTGAAAGGATAGATGAACTTCACAAATCTGATTATTTCTGCTCCCTGAATTCTCAGGGAACACATGCTGTCTGATGGCAAATAATGCAGTTGTAGAGTCTTGAGTTCACTTACCACCAAACCAGGGGAAGAGGAGAAAGGAGCCTAGCTGGCTTTCAGCATTTGGAACCCTTCTACACAGAGTCTGATTGAAAACTCCCCATGACGTCTTGCTCCTTCAGAAGAAGGTGTATAGTCTTTTTTTTTTTTAACATATAATGTATTATTAGCCCCAGGGGTATAGGTCTGTGAATCAGCAGGTTTACACACTTCACAGCATTCACCATAGCACACATACCCTCCCCATGTCTATAACCCCACCACCCTCTCCTTACCCCCCTACCCCCCTACCACTCTCAACCCTCAGTTTGTTTTGTGAGGTTAAGAGTCTCTTATGGTTTGTCTCCCTTCTGATCCCATCTTGTTTCATTTATTCTTTTCCTACCCCTCAAACCTCACACATTGCATTTCCATTTCCTCATATCAGGGAGATAACATGATAGTTGTCTTTTTCTGATTGACTTATTTCGCTAAGCATAATAGAAGAGGTGTATAGTCTTATATCTACCCAGAAATCTCAGAAGGTTCAGAAATAAAATTCGTAGGAACAGGTTGACCCCATACATTGTCCTACCCACTCGCAAGGATAAATAGAAGGTCCTGTATTCAAGATGGGGGGAAATAGAAAGCTCAATTTCTGAAATTTCAGAGCTAGTTCTTGATTCGATAAGTTGACCTTTACTCTTCAAAATAGTTTACTCTAGTTTTAATCTATTTTTAACTGGAGTTAAAATATGCTTTGGTTATTGGAAGATATCTAAATAAATTTTGGGTTTTGATCTCTATTTAAATGTTTGCTTCCCCCAAAAATGAACAAATAAACAAAAAAAAAGTTTGCTTCCCACAAATGTGATACAATGGTTATGACATTGAATCAAGGTATTTCTTTGCTCTACCGTGAAATTTGCTAAATCTGTATTTCTTCACTGAATCATCCCTTCACTATATGTTTATCCCATGAAGAAAATTTTTTATAAAGGCAAAATATTCATTATTTCCTTTTTACAGTATATTTTTCTATATCATTTAACTTTAATTTTATTTTACTTAAGGAAGTATAAGCTATTTCCTTCTGTGTCCATAATTATCTTATTTTCCAACTAGAATCAAAGGATTTAAAAACCACTACCAAAACTGATTTGTACCTGTATAACGTATTTTCTGTATATTTGGACTATGAATGAACTTGAAAACAATAATTTAAAACTAGGTTAGCCTAAACAACAACTACAACATAAAAACAAATCTACAATCAAATTAGTAGTCAAATAACCAACGGCAAGTGGAAAATTGGTCAACGTATTATTTCTTCTATAACCTAATTCAAAATGCGACATTTAGAAATGTAAATCTCTCTTTTCAATGTTAGAGAAGCATCGATGAATATTTCTATGAGTAGGAAAATATTTATTAAAATAGTGGCCACCTATTGGTATTGATCTTATTCTTTTAACCGTCAACTCTTTAAAGAAACATCTGGGCCAGATGGAACCCAAGGGCAATGGAAAATAGAACACAAAATACCATCCACCTGTGATGGCCCACACAAAGTGGGAAAACCACAGCTCCAATGCCTTCTACTTACAAATCTAGAGAGCAAGTAATAAATCATTCTTTCATTGGAGAAAAATTATCTCAAATACATTAATTGGATGAAGAATAGCTTCTTTGATAATCCCAGTTTGGTCTTCTTCTCTCTCTCTCTCTCTCCTTCCCTCTCTCCATTCTCCACCACCCCCCTTCTCTTTTCCTCTCTTTCTCTTTGATGGTGTTGGTCTTGTAGAGCTCTAGTTCTTTTTCCAAAAAAAAGTGGATAAAAGTTAAAACTGCCTACTTTCCCAGCTCTTCTCTTCTTCTTTTCTGTTGTACATTTTCATCCCCAGAATTCTAGAACTGTTCACTTTGTGTTTACATGTCCATGATAATATCAAAATTCACAGATGAATTCATAACTGTATGGATTTAAAGAAGCCTTGCAAAACAGAGCAAGTGAGCCAAGGATGACGTAGAACTCCTCTGTAAGGCTAAGGTTTAGGCTTATGGCCAGGAATCTACCTGCTCTACTTTAAGAACCTAGTAAACCAAACTCCTACATCTAAGGTCCAATCATATCAGTGGGAAAACATTAAATTGAGGATCAGAAGTCCTACCTCTGAATCCACATCTATCACACTAAACTTTGTAAAACCAGACAAGTGGCTTGATTTATTTTAAGGCACAGATCCCCTCCTTGTCATATGAGTGTTTAACCAACATTAATAGGTCAGTTCTAACATGAATTTTCTATGATTCTAAGGCTTATTCCTAACTGGGCTATAGATGATAAAATGTGTTCTACTGAAGTTCTATCAATTCAGGAGACTATGTGAATTCCTTGTTAAAGTGGTGAAGTCTGCTTTATTGACTATGACCCTCATTCATTTCTTCCATCACCTACTTTGATAGCTGAATTTGTTTATAACTTGAGACAACATTTTTCACCCAAAATTCTTTGCCTTAGGGAGCTAGAGGTCCTTTAATGTGAGAAGCAACTCTCTGGGGTTTTGTCTCTTTAACCAGACAGCAGTCTCTCTAGGAGCCACACTTCTCAGGACTAGATTGATTATCTCTTTTGCTCAAAATATATCTGCACTATTTGCAAATACCTGTCATCACATTTCAGATGGTTGTTTTTAGAAAGATGTCTATGGCACATGAAACACATCTCTATTTATATAAAGTCAAGTTGGAAAGGAAAATGTGGAAAATGATGATCTACAAATATACTCATTTCTGAATTGCATTTATTCTCAGCTCTCATGCCCACATCTATATTATAAAAATAATAATCCTTTTCTTCATGGTTTTGGGGTTATTGAATGAACTAATGGATGTGCTATGCATGTGAAAGACTTGAAAATGTAAAATACCACTCAGAAATTCCTAGTTGTTATCATGTAGTAAGCCCAGAACTGATGACCACGACAGCAGTTCTCCCTCTGCATTTTTTTTAAATGTCTGTAAGGCAGGAGAAAGCTATTTACAGTATATGTACAGAGTGTAATTACAAATTTAGAAATTAGACTTACTTTATGGTATCAGGAAGTAGACCACCCTTTGAAGTAGTTAAGAGATGTTTTAAAATCTGAATCATAATCTACATTTTAACAAGATTTCCAGATGATTCATCTGCATACTCACATGTAAGAAACACTGTTAGTGCTGGTTGAGAGAACCAAGGCTACCCTACCTGGAGTATAGACTTCTGGTTGGTGCTTTTCAAAAAGCTATTTACAAAAAAAAAAAAAAATACATATATATATATATGTATATATATATATACACACACACACACACACACATACACACCAATGGAGGTTTAGAGGTAAGTGCCTTGGTGAAAGTGACAACTCTGGTGACAGTATTAGCAATTTATACCTGGCCTAGACCTCCAGAATTGGTGGTCTTAACTTTCCAGTGCGTATCTTCATCAATGACACATTTAGAAGAAAAATTACAGAAGCAAGACTCAGATTCTAGAATGATGCTTCTCAGTAAGCTTTTATTCTCTCACTTCCTGTATTTCTTCACAAGAACTTGAGAAAACTTCTCATTAGGAATTGGAAATTTGATGTAAGACTCTTTAAGATTTCCTAGCTGAGACCCCTAGCATCCTACCACTGAAGTTTAGACTTGGAGCAAATGTTTTATCACCTCTCATGTACTTCTAAATGTATCAGCAGTGACCATAAGAAATCTAGGTGAGTATAGGTAGTTTTGATCTCTACCCTGAGTCAGATTGTAAACATTTAAATGCCAGGATCTGGATACACACTAACGGCATAGTTAGCTTTTGAAAGACCTCAACCAGAAGTCTACACTCCAGCTAGGGTAGCCTTGGTTCTCTCAACCAGCATTAACATCGGTGATTTTCAAATTTGAATGTGCAGGTGAATCACCTGGAAATAATGTTAAAATGTAGGTGATGACTCAGTAGGTCAGAGATCAGGCCTGGAATTTTGTATTTCTATCACATCTCAGGTAACTTGTGATGCTAAGGTCTCAGGGCTACAATTTGAGTTGCATTTGCAGATATGTTATTTATCACAGAGATATCATAAGTAAGGTTTCTTTGGGAGAAATAAATGGAGTTCAGTGAACACCTTCTAGGTTTCTTGCTAGAGTATAAGCATCTGGCAAGCCCTCAAGTCAAATTCCCCTAGTGGACCTGGAATTTCAGTTTCAATGGAGAGCTGAGTTTGGCCACAGGATGTAGGATTCTTGCAGAACACAGGAAGATATGGAAAGGAGGCCTTGTTAGTGAGATACATCTATTATTATTGATAATCTAACAATAAAAATAACTTCAGCTTGTTGAGATTTACCAAGTGCTAAGCAATATTAACTTGCTTTACACAATATCTGAGACACAGATATATTCTCCTTCTCATTCCTTTACTGTTTCACAGTAATAGACCACCCTGCCTTAGCTGGCACATGGCCATTGGCCTCCCATGTAGGAAGGTCGGTCATGTGATTGTGTCCTGGCTGAGGGAATGAAAGTGCAAGGGATGGTACAACTTCTACGTTGTCAGGAAAAGTCACAATGGTAGCCACTGTCTCTTTGACCTCCTTTCCTTGTCACTGGCTAGAATTTGGAAAGTCTAGAGGTAGATTCCAACAGATGGAAGCTGCATATTGAGAATGGAACATACCAGGACCCAAGGAGATATGGGTAGGGCAAAGAACACTTTTGCTATATATTTAATAATTATAAGTGTTTTAAAATGTAAACATTTTATCTGCTCTTGTTTGGGCCTTATAATAACTATGAGGGTTAGAGAGATATGTTCCAATTTCACAATGACAATATTGAGGCTTGGAAAGGTTGAATAATTAAGGTAAGAAAAACCTGGACTTGAACTTGGTGCTTTGCCTATAAATCCTGTTCAGTTTATATTTCCTTGTATTACCTCAGTTTATGAAGACTTGGAAAGCACCCTATAGAAGAGAGGTTAGCAAGCCAGAGTTCATGACTATAATATTAAAATGCAAGGGGGAAAAAACTCTTTCACCTGTGGGTGTAGGGTTGGACAAACCAGCACTGGGCTCAGGAAGGTTTCCACTCAAGTATGTCTTATATTTTCTTTAAAGGAATGAAACAAAACACTATATGGTCAAATGCTCTACCCCAAACAAAACACGATAAATGCCAAATTTAAAGAAAGGCATGGTTCTACAAATCTAAGAAGCTTAACAAACTTCAGGTTGTATAAACCCAAAGAGACCCACACTGGATGCATTATAATCAAATTCTAGAAAGCCAAAGGCAAAGAGAGAATCTTTAAAACAATACAGCTTGTTATGTACAAGTTATCCTCAATAAGATTGCCATGATATTTCTCAGCAGAAACCCTGGAAGCCAAAAGACAGTGGAATGATATATTTAAAATATTGAACAAGAACAAGAACAAAAGAAGCCTGTCAACTAAGGATTCCATATCTGGCAAACTGTCCTTCAAAAATTAGAGAGCAGTCAAGACATTTTCAAATAAACAAAAACTAAGGGATTACTACTAGACCTGCCATACAATATTGGCTAAAGATAGTACTTTAAGTGGAAATGAAAGGACACAGGACAGTAACTGAAATCCAAGTTAAACAAATATCTCTTATTGGATACATATACAAATACAAGACAAACACATGGAAAAATATGAAAACCAGTATTATAATTTTGGCTTATAACTTCACTTTTAGATTCCTGCAAGAAATAAAGACAAATGCACAAAAATTTTAAATATATGTTAATGCATATATAAGATACATATAAAGATATGACATCAATATTTGTGATAAAATCGGTAACATAAAGAACATTGGTAACATAAAGAACATTACTGTAAAGGAGTAGAGTTTTTGTTTGACTGAAATTAAGCTGGTATAAATTTACAGATTTTTAAAACTTTAGGATGTTATATGTAATCCCCATGGTAAACAAAGAAAACATTTATAGAATATAAACAAAAACAAATGAGATGGAAATCAATATATGCCAGTACAAAAAGTCAACTAAATACAAAGGAAAGCAGTAACGTAGGAAATGAGGGACAAAAAAGCTTTAAGACGTATTTCACCCCACCCAGAAAGAGGCAGGAAGAAGTCCTTCCTGATACAGTAATTACTTTAAATGTAGATGGATTTAATTCCCCAGTCAGAAGACAAAGTCATAGACTAACAGAATGGATTAAAAACAAAACAAAACAGTATCCAACTGTATGTTGTCTACCTATTGATACACCTACTACCTACTGACACACACTGGTTGATGGTGGAAGGATGGGAAAATATAGCCCATGCAGATAGTAACCAAAAGAAAGCTGGAGTACTTATACCAACATCAGGCAAGGTAAACTTTAAGTTAAAAAAAAAAAAAAAGCAAGCTATTATGAGAGACAAAGAACTTCATATAATGATAAAAGGGTCAATTAGAAGATATAACAATTAAAAACATACATGCACCCAACATCAGAGCTCCAAAACATATGAAGTAAACAAAATTGAAAGGAAAAATAGGACTGTAATAATAGGAGATTTTCATATCGCACTTTTTTTTAATATTTTATTTATTTATTTGACAGAGATCACAAGTAGGCAGAGAGGCAGGCAGAGAGAGAGAGAGAGGAGGAAGCAGGCTCCCCGCCGAGCAGAGAGCCCGATGTGGGACTCGATCCCAGGACCCTGGGATCATGACCTGAGCTGAAGGCAGAGGCTTTAACCCCCTGAGTCACCCAGGTGCCCCCCATATCGCACTTTTAATAATGAATAGAAGAACCAGACAGAAGAAACAAAGGACTTGAACTACACTCGAGCCCAACTGGATCTGATACACATTTACAGAACATGTTACCCAACAACAGAAAAATACATATTTTTATTTAATGCACATTAAATGTTATCCAGGATAAACTATATGTTAGGCCATAAAACAAATCTGAGTACACTGAAAGAGTTTGAAACTACATACTGTGTTTTTTTGATAACATTGGAATGAAATCCGAAATCAGTAATAGAAGAAAAACTGGAAAATTCATAAATACGTGAAATTAAGCAATATGCTCTTAAATGATCAATGGTCCAAGATGAAAGGCAAGAAAAATTAGAAACTATCTTAAGATAAATGAAAATGGAAACACAACATATCAAATATAAGAGATGCAGCAAAAGCAGTGTGCTAAGAGGCAAATCTACAGTTGTGAATTAAAAAAGAAGAAAGAAAGGAAGTAGAAGAAGACGAAGCTAAACCCAAAACTAAGAGAAGGAAAAAAATAATAAAGATTAGGGCAATGGTAAATAAAATACAGAAGAAAAAGGCAGTAGATAATATCAACAAAACCAAGAGCTAGTCATTCAACAAGATCAACAAATATGAGAAACTTTTAGCTAGACTGACTAAAAAGAAAAAAATGAGAAGACCCAAATAACTAAAATTGGAAACGAGAGTGGACCCATTACTACTTGATTTTTCAGAAGTAAAAGTATTATGGGAGAATACTATGAAAAACTGTATGCCAAAAAATTAGGTCATCTAGATGTGATAGGAAAAGTTCTAGAAACAAATAATCTAGTAAGACAGAATCATGAAGAGATAGATAATTAATAAGGATTATAATTAATTTATTACATAGTAAATAAATTAAATGATTAGTTATAATTAATAAGAAAATTAAATCAGTAATCAAAAAACTTCCAACAAGGAAAGCCCTGAATAAGACTGCTTCTATGTGATGAATTCAACCAAACATTTTTTTTTTTTGGTATTTCAGAAAATATTTTATTTTAATGTCTCTGATTTTGAATGGAGTTGGTCATGGCATATGTATATAGTATGTTATGTTAATCAACATACAGTAGTACATCATTAATTTTTGATGTAGTGCTCCATGATTCATTGTTTGTAATGGGTTAGTCTGGTTATGGTATTAAGGAGGGCACATATTGCATGGAACACTGGGTGTTATATGCAATCAACCAAACATTTAATTTTTTTTTAAAGATTTAATTTATTTATTTGACAGACAGAGATCACAAGTAGCAGAGAGGCAGGCAGAGAGGGAGGGGGAAGCAGGCTCCCCGCTGAGAAGAGAGCCCGATGCAGGGCTCGATCCCAGGACCACGAGATCATGACCTAAGCAGAAGGCAGAGGCTTTAACCCACTGAGCCACCCAGGCATCCCAAACATTTAAAAATTTAACACTGATCCATATCAAACTCTTCCAAAAACATTGAAGAGAATACTTCCTAACTCATTATGTGAGACTAGCACTACCTGATACCCAATCCAAGGACACTAAGTGAAAAAACTACAGAACAATATCTCTTATGAATATTGATGCAAAAACTCTCAACAAAATACTACTACTGAATTCAAGAGCATATTAAAAGGTTCATAAACAGTAACCAAGTGGAATTTATTCCTTAAATTAAAGGATGGTTCAATGTATGAAAATTGATAAATGTAATACATTATATTGACAGAATAATGGGGGAAGCATAGAATTAATCAATTGATACAGAAAAAAAAACTATTTGATGAAATCCAACACCTATGCACCTTCAAAAACTCTTAACAAGCTATGGGTAGAAGGAAATTACCTTAATGCAATAAAGACTATATATGAAAATCTGACAGTTTACATCACATACAGTGGTGAAAGACTGAAAGCATTTCCTCTAAGACTGAGAACAAGACAAGGATGTCTGTTTCACCATTTGTATTCAATATATAGAGGAAATTTTAGCCCAAAGCAGTCAGGCAAGATAAGGAAGTACAAATCATCCAAATCAGACAGGAAGAAATGAAATTATCTCTAACAGATGACATGATCTTATATGTAGAAAACCCTAAATATTCCACAAAAAAGAACTGTTAGAAATGATAACTGAATTCAGCAAAATTGCAATATGTAAAACCAACACATAAAAACTGATAATGACTATAACTGTAACTATAATAACTATAACTATAAACTGATAATGAGCTATCTGAAAAAAGAAATTAAAAAAACAATTCCACTTACAACAGTATCAAAAGGAGTAAACTACTTAGGAATAAACTTAACAACAGTATCAAAAGGAGTAAACTACTTAGGAATAAACTTAACCAAGAAGGTGAAAGACTAGTACACTGAAAACTACAGTGTTTTCAATTGTTGTTAAAAGAAATTTTTAAAGACAGGAATAAATGAAAAGATATGCATGTTCCTGGATTGGAAGACTTAATATTCTGAAATACCAATATCCCAAAGTGATCTACAGATTCAGTGCCATCCCATCTATTTTTTTCAGAAATAGAAAAATCCATTCTAAAATTTATGTGAAATCTCAAGGAATCCTGAATATCCTAAACAATCTTCAAAGAGAACAAAACTGGAGGATTTACACTTCCTGATTTCAAACTTACTACAAAGCTATAGTAATCCAAACAGTGTGGAACTGGTAAAAATGCAGGCATAAAGAGCAAATGAATATAATAGAGACCCTAGAGGTAGACCCTTGCATATACAGTCAAATCATTTTTGAATAAGTTTCCAAGACTATTAATGGGAGAAAGAACAGCTTTTTCAACAAATGGTGGAAAATTGGTTATCTACATGCAAATGAATGAAGTTGGACAATTACTTTAAACCATATACAAAAATTAGTTCAAAATGATCAAAGCGCTAAGTGCAATACCTGAGACTCCTAAATTCTTAGAAGAAAACATAGGAGTCTGAGAAACAAACTGAGGGTTTTAGAGGGGAGGGGGGAGGTATTTGGGTAAGTCTGGTGGTGGGTATTAAGGAGGGCGCGTAATGCATGGAGCACTGGGTGTGATGCCTAAACAATGAATCCTGGAACACTGAAAAAATAAAGTTTAAAAATAAAAAAGAAGAAAAAGAAAACAGGAGACAAGCTTCATGATGTTGGATTTGGCAGTGATTTCTTGGATATGACACCAAAAGCACTGGCAACAAAAGAAAAAGTAAGTAAATTAGACCTCATCAGAATTAGATTTTTTAAAATGGTGTACTTCAAAGGACACTATCAACAGAGTGAAATGTCAACCATAGAATGGGATAAAATATTTGCTAATCATATGCCTGACAAAGGATTAAATTTTAGAATACATAATGAACTCCTATAACTAAACAAGAACAAAACAGCCAAAGAACTCAATTTTTTAAATGGGCAAAGGGGGGGGGGTGCCTGGCTAGCTCAGTCAATTGGTCAATTGAGCATGCAACTCTTGATCTCAGGGTCATGAGTTCAAGCCCCATGTCGTGCACAGAGCTTACCTAAATTTTGTCTTAATTTAAAAAAATAATAAAAAATATAAGTGGGCAAAGGACTTGAACAGACATTTCTCCAAAGCAGGTTTGGAGGTGACCAATAAGGACATGAAAAATGTTCAATTTTCACTAATCACTGGGGAAATTCAAATCAAATCCACAATGAGGTACCACTTCACACCCATTCAGTTTGCCATTATCAAAAAACAGAACAAAAAAAGAATAAGCAACATAGTTTTATGACTAAGGGAATTAAAAAATATTTAAACAGGGGCACCTGGGTGGCTCAGTGGGTTAAAGCCTCTGCCTTCAGCTGGGGTCATGATCCCAGGGTCCTGGGATCGAGCCCCGTGTCGTGCTCTCTGCTCAGTGGGGAGCCTGCTTTCCTTCCTCTCTCTCTGCTTGCCTCTCTCTCTACCTACTTGTGATCTCTCTCTGTCAAATAAATAGATAAAATATAAAAAAAAATTTAAACAAAAGTTAGAAAAAATAATAATAAAAAAACAAAACAGAAAATAACAAGTGTCTACAAGGATGTGGAGAAACTGGACCCCTTGGGCACTGCTGATAAGAATGTAAAATGGTGTCAGCACCAGGAAAAAAAAAAAAA
>RCUC01146117.1:0-14560 GCA_003697995.1 Taxidea taxus jeffersonii | reverse complement strand
AAGTTCTGTATGCGCTACTTATTAACTATGATAAAAATGATGGCAAAATATTCTCAAGAATCCTGCGTGGTAGGGAAGAGAATGCCGGTTGAGAGCAGAACAGTACTTATTGGTGAAGAACAAAGGACAGGAAATATGAACCCACAACATCAGCAGAGTTCAGAACAACTTTGCGCACTTCGCCTCTTTGAAGCCACCGCCTGCTTGTTTGCGAGGTTCAAGTTAGCACAGCTGGTTAGAAGTGGAGGAGCCATGGGGAACAGAGCCTATCATGTCCACCACAGGGAAAATGGGCTTTCTTCAAATCCTGGTGTCCCCATGTGCCGGTCTTCAGTGCACACATTAATTTGTGTTCGTCTCTGGGGAAAGGAGGGAGGAGTTTGCAAAAACAGAACAGAAGAACCGAAAGAGACAGATGATGCCTGGGGCAAGACACAAAGCCCCGTGACAGGCAGCTGTGGAAGGGAGGAGACAGCATCACCTCAACAGCAGATGAGCCTTGTCTTATTTTTCTTTGCTCATCTGACCAGGTACTCCATAAATGTCAGACAGAGGATGAGAAGAAGTAAACACGTTATTATGAAAAAAGAAGGGAGCCATCTGGTTCATGTCAGATGTCTGGACTGCAAAATGTTGCAATGCCCAGGTGACCTTGGGGAAGCTTGCGCTGGTACAATATTGGCCATTTACATAGGTATCTTGGACTCTCTAGTTTGAGCTGGAGAGTGTATTTATGTGGATTGCAAACAGACGTACTTTGAATATGTACGCGCCTTCCCTGCTCCCGGGAGTATGCTCCCTCCCTCCCTCAGCGGGACTTGCAGGAAGCCAACAGACTGGCGTGTGGAAGGTATGTCCTGCTGCAGGAGGGTGTCATGGGCTTAGCAGCTCCTCATAAAAGAAGCATTTCTCCAGATGGCAGCCTGCTTGGAGCTCGGAGGAATGCAGTTTGGGCCATGAGCAAGGCGGAGTCATCAGTGTTGGCCAGCCACCTGCGCTGATCTTCCCATGCCATTGTGTCCTGGGACAATACGCCGCAGCCCAGGGCCCCAGGGCCCCGGGGTGAGCGCTGGGATTTGGACCTTCTGTGAAAAAGTAAATATTGTGCTGTGGGATACTTCTTAAGGAGGAAATTTTACCAAACAGATTTGCAGTCAGAGAGATCAGGGTTGAAATCTCAACCCCACCTCTCCGTAACTGTGTGACCTTGAGCAAGTTACAAAATCTCCTTCAGAATCCGCTTATTTGAAAATAGAGATAAGAATTAGGTCTATGGGGCGCCTGGGTGGCTCAGTGGGTTAAATCCTCGGCCTTCGGCTCAGGTCATGATCCCAGAGTCCTGGGATCGAGCCCACATAGGGCTCTCTGCTCAGTGGGGAGCCTGCTTCCCTCTCTCCGCCTGCCTCCCTGCCTACTTGTGATCTCTGTCTGTCAAATAAATAAATAAAATCTTTAAAAAAAAAATAATTAGGTCTACTTCTTCTGAATGGGGTTATTACGAGGATGAAGAGAGAGAACACGTACAAAGCACTCAGAACCGTGGCTGACTGTTAGCAAGGGCTGTTTCCATTACACATGGTTCTGCATTGATACATCCGGCCCTGTGGCCAGAGAATATCTTTTCAGGGTGGGAAAGAGGGAAAACTGAGCAAAGAAGTGCCTCTTCTGGGTGGTGGGGTTACGGACATTGGGGAGGGTATGTGCTATGGTGAGTGCTGTGAAGTGTGTAAACCTGGCGATTCACAGACCTGTACCCCTGGGGCTAATAATACACTATATGTTAATAAAAAATAAAAAATTTTAAAAATAATAAGATAAATAAAATAAAATAAAAAATAAAAAGTTCCTCTTCTATTGGCTAACTCAAGATGTTGTAGGATGCTTTTTCCTATAAACAAGTCAGTCTAGGAGACAGAAATCAAGAATACAGACAGCTCCACCAACAACAAATAGGGCAGAAGTTGTTGGCTTTGAACTTGGACAATCTTTACCCCTGTTTTTAAAACTGTGGAACTGTGCAAAATCCATATGAGGGGGTTTTGACCAGTGTTTTGCAAAGGAAAGAAAGGAACAAAAACTCACAGTGTGCTTGCACATAGTCAGGCTATGTGCTGTCTTATAAACGTGCTTCTCTGTGTGTGTGTACTGAAATTTTAAAGACATATATGTATCTGTCAGAAGTTGGAAAACCACTGATCCGTTAGATGACTTTCACCAAAAAAATCTACTCTTCTGGGATTGAGCCCCATGTCGGGCTCTCTGCTCTGCAAGGAGTTTGCTTCTCCCTCTCCCCACCCCTCACTCCTGCTCTTTCTTACTATTTCTCTCTTTCTCTCAAATAAATACATAAAGTCTTTGAAGAACAAATTCAGTCAGACATTCAGGGTTCGATCTACTTGATGCCAAATAATTAACTACTACTTCCCCACCCCATACAAGGTTGATAAATTGGGGAGTACTACGTACAAGCTGGTTCATTTTGAGGCACCAATAAAAGTGCTTATGACTTAGGGAGGCCTCCACAGACTTATCTGCCGCAGAATACCTACCTGGGTAATATCAACCCAAGAGAGATACTGGGAGATTTGCCTTGACCTCAGGCCACAGAAAAGTTTCCTAGAAAGCATTTGCCAGAGATCTCACAAACTACTCAGTGAAAGGAACTGGGGCTCAAAGACAACACTCTAGTCACATCCTCATTAAATCCCACATCTGTGAGGTTTCACTGTCCTTGTTTTACACATATTAACTCAGAGTTTTACCTACATTAAGCAAAATAAGAAACTTACACTCCAGCTACAATGATTTTTCTCATTAAATACACAAGGTTTGGTTAGTACAATAACGTGGTATAGAAATATAAAATCTCTAAGAAAAAGGCACTTCTGAGGTGCCTGGGTGGCTCAGTGGGTTAAAATCTCTGCCTTCAGCTTGGGTCGTGATCCCAGGGTGCTGGGATTGAGCCCCCATAGGACTCTCTGCTCAGCAGGGAACCTGCTTCCCTTCCCCCTCTCTCTGCCTGTCTCTCTGCCTACCTGTGATCTCTGTCTGCCAAATAAATAAATAAATAATCTTTTTTTTTTTTAAAGGCACTTCTTTCCCACAAATGGTTAGAGGGTAAATATCACCATTATTTTCCAACCTTATTTTTTATAGGAAAACTCATTTTCTTCCCACCCCACAATTATTCCACTAATGAGCAAGGTACCTAGGTTTTTCTCCCCCAGATCTGACAAGACAATACATTAGATACATGTTACCTATTTATATATAATATAATATAATATAATCTGAGCCTGGAGCCCAGCAAGGGGCCTGAACTCACGACCCTGAGATCAAGACCTGAGCTGATACGAAGAATCAGACACTTAACCCACTGAACCACGCAGGTGTCCCACACACGTTGCTTTTTGACTACCTAGCACCTCTGTTTCCTTTTGAGAATTCACCTCTTTGGGATCCAATAATCCTTTGTCACTCAAGTTGCATCTGCTTAACCAAGGCCTACAGCAGTCAGACTCTCCCTCTCTGGATTTTAGTCTTGATCAGACCGCCAAAGAGACTGGGCCCTACGGGGTCGATCCTCACCCGCATCGGGGCCTGACCAAGCAGTGTGTCCTGCATCACACCACTCCAGACTGACCTCAGATCTGCCCCATCCCCAGCCATGATCTTCAGCCTCCAACCAAGTTCTATGAGAACTCAGTTCCTTCCAATGAATCTACCTCACTTTGTTATTTTGAACCCGTTTCTGTTGGTTGCCACTGAAGGTGATACTCAAAATATTTTACAACCGACCCATCTGAATGAACCAAAGGCAAGGCATTGAGCAATCAGAGCAGGCAACAACCATAAACAACAGGGGTGATGGTCCTGGTGTGTTCTGGCTGAATATCAGCCTGGTCTGCAACCAAAGAAGCACACGGAACACCCAGGGCAGAACACCACATCGTTTGTGACCCAAAGAGATGATCTCCCTGAAGACGGATCACAGGGATGGGAACAGAGGAGGGATCTAATGAATGTCAAGCCAGTGAATAAACTGGTGACCTAACAGCTTCCCAGAAAGAGATACACGAGAACCGTGTCCCTAGCCTGTTACCTATGTATGACCCACAGCTCGGCATCCGCTCCTGTCCACACAGAAAGACTCAGACCTCACGCATCCCACAAATCACATGCAAAATGCAAAACTGTGGCAAACCTTATCATCACCTTCTTTTTATGCCAAGCAACAATGGCTTTGGCCTAATGGTGGTGAGATAAATTTTCCTTATAGAATAAATTATTTAAGCAAAAAAATATGGGTCGACTGCCCTGAACTGTGTAAACGAGAGCAGAGGCAGTACCAAAATGTGGTAAGAATCATCAGGGGGACATAAGAGCACCTGACATTGAGGAAAGTCTGCAGAGATGACAGGCAAATAACCTAAATTCAATATCGCCCCTTGAAGCGTGGCTTCTTCTTGGGCTTGTCCTCTGTCCCTACGGCCACTGAGCAGGGAATGACAGCGCTGGCTGGTGATGTGCATGTCTTTGTTCTCAAGGGTGGCACCTAAGCACAGCCGCAAAGTGGGACAGAAAACCCAAATATCGTAGCAAATTGAGATCCCGAGTCCCTCACACGGTCCACTGGGCAGCTGTTGATGCTTACACGTTTTGGACAGTTTTGCCTCGGGCTGGGCGTGATTCAGTGACCTAGACAGGAAAGACCGTCTGTGTCCCAGTTCTAGGTTCTCAGCTAAATTGTCCCGTCCCTCTGCTCTTACTCTTCCTTTCAGAGTGGGCTCTAAAAGATCAAAGAGTTTTCCTTAAACCACCTTAAATAAGGTGCCTTTCACAATCATAGTAATACACACATAGCTAAATGCACGTTCACGCCTGCACCCTCTAGGGTCACCTCACAAATCTTACTAGCCAGAGGCATGCTTCAGAGAAATTATTCTTAATGGATAATAATTGTAGAGCTAAAGTGCCAAGCTTGAATTTTGAAAAGGATCAAAGAGTAGAAAAGATGAACTAGTATTTCTTTAATGCGGATTTCCACTCTCACGTAATCTGCTCAGTGGCTATAAAGCAAAAATTGCAAACCAACAGCCCATAGATTGATCAGACTCATGGTGGGGTGCGGGAGGGGCAGAGAATGTATATGGAGGGGGATGGAGGTGGTGGGGGAGACGGGAAGATTTACTAGAAAGAATTGTTCACATCTTTAAAGTGGGAGCCCTCGCATGTGAAAATATGTAAATATCCAGCTTCTTTTGACAAAATCCAAATATCTAACCACACTGGGTCACAGGACCACATTCAGCTGGAATTCAGGACTGGCTATCTGCTTTAGGTGGGCCATGAGCTTTCTAGTTAACCAGAATCCCCCACTTGACTCTATTGTATTATACCCTACTACTTTGCCTTCCTTCTATTACCTACGGAGACCAGAGGATAGTATACGGTCACTCTCACTGCCCATCATAGAATTGGCCTTCTCTGTCTAAAGGTACTCGGAGAGAAGATGGTAAGTTTCATGAGGGCAGGGATTCACTGTGTCCATTTTATTTTCTATTGTATCCCTAGCATAGAACATATTCAGAGCATCAGTATATTTCTATGATACATGGATGGATGAATGGGAGGATGGATGGATGGATGGATGGATGGATAAGTGAAAAGATCTTAGGCCCCATTTGAGAAGAGAAATATATGGAGAACCTCAAAAACTCCAAATATATGGAAACCTCCATATAAGGAAATCAGAGACTATTTCCTTATCAATGTGGTTCAGGAGAAATATAGTGGTTCCATTGTCCAACCACACAAAGGGTTATCAGCCCACACTCTACCCATTTCTTGAATTTCTCTGAAGAGGAAAGAAGCAAATGAAGGAAAGAGAAGCTAGAATTTCCCCCAAAGGTTTTTTTTAGTATTAGCTTCAGAGCCCAAAGATTTTCTTTTAAGTACATTGGCTAAGACCATCAACTTTAATATCAGAAAAACCTGATTTGGATCTTGGATCTGCCACTCACTAGGTGTTTGACCTTGGCTAGGTGGCTTGACCTCCTGGGCCCTGAGTTTCCTAATATTTAAAAGGAGGATAATGTTTACCTTGAAGGGTTTTTGTGAGTATTTAAAAAGATGATTCGTATAAAGCATTTAGCAAATAGCAAGATCTTAATATGTAATTCTGTTATTGTCCCCCCTTTCTACTGAGACACTAGTTTCCTGAGCTCACATTTGTCTTGAGTGCCATACAACTAATGAGTAAACACGAGTTCTCAGCATCCCCTGCAGAACTTCCTGGCTCAAAAGTCATTAGTACTAGAGGCCACTGGATTCCTGGATTCATTCATTCAGTGTTCATTCACTGAGTACCTAGGCTGTCAGGCACTGATGCAGGGTATAGGACCACCTGCTGAATTATTTTCAACTGGCAAATATTCCCAGGAGGTCTGGTTCAGCCTGGAGATCCAGGAGTGGACAAGGTGACTGTAGCATTCCCTTCCAGTTTGGGGCATGCTGATCCCGGGTGCTCCTGACAAACCATTAAGGGGGCCAGAGAAAACCTCAGAGCTATTAACAGGCAGCCCACACACCCCAAATGCCTGGCTGGCCACAGTGCTCAGCCCTTGAACAAAGCTGGCAAGACCTGAAAGAGCCCCAAGGTGTCCCCTGTGGGATCTCCAGGACACTTTGCTAGGGTCCAGCTGGCATTTTCTATAAATGTCTCTTAAATATGGGCCTTTTCCTTACAGCTTGGACTCTGGGACTGTGCCTGCCAAATAACGGGGAAGAGATGTCAAGGTCACGGAATGGGCTGGAACCAGCAAAAAAACAAAACAAAAACAAACACAAACAAAAAACCCCTCCCGTTTAGGGCTGACAGAAGGAGAGCTCCGTCTGACGCCTGCTTTCCCACACCGGCAGCAGCAGGGCCCATCCTGAGGGTGTCACAATGCTGCAGGCCTGGCGACCACAGCAAGTTCAAGGACTACCGGACAGACGCATGGCAGGGAAAGGCTTCGGTGAGGGTCTAACCGATTTCCTCCCGTGGACTTTCAGATCAAAGAGGTTTGGCTCACAATTCAGAAAATGCTTATCGCTTCCTCCTGCTACGTCTGCAGCCTCTCCCAGACTCCTCACAAATCCCCCTTTGGTTGGAAATGGTAAGGAGGTGGCAGGGATCCTCGGGGCAATTCTGGGCCATATCAGTCCACGTGGCCTGGGTGATGCTCCCAGGTTCACAGCAATGGGACCATGCAGCTCAGCGGTGAGAGGCCCAGGAGCCTGAGTCCTGATGCTCACCACCCGCTTGGTTTATAAGCTTTTACAAGCCACTTTAACCCCCTTTGGGTTTCTTTTTCTCAACTATCAAATAAGAATAAGAGCTAACCTAGTCTTATGGTTAAGGAGCAGGGGTTTCAGAATCAGACAGAACTGGGTTCAAACTGCAACCACATCCTCTGTGATCTCAGACAAGCCAGTTCTCCTCTCAGAGCCTCCACATCTTCATCTGAAAGATGGGCTTCTAGCAGCTCTGGCCCCTCGGTCACTGTGAGAATGTAGCACACAGAAGTGCTCGGGATTTCTGTGGCCTATGGCAAGACCTCTAAATAGCACCTACTACTAACAAATGAGGCTTTGGTGAGAATAAAGTAGACCCATGTGTGTGAAAGGCTTTGAGAAGTATAGAGTAGTAAAAAACAAACAACAAACTCTGGAAATTTCTGGAAATCACACCAGCACACCTCAGACCTGAGGTTTGGGAGGATGTCCTTCAAGGAGGGGTCAAAAGAAGAACACACCAGAGCAAGAAGCTGTAGGAAGCCCGAGGGAACCATTGCCACACAGCGCAGCGACTTTCTAGGACCCCAGGGCCTTTCTATGTGATTGGGACATTTATGTGCCCCGCCTTAGCCCACTGTCCCCCCAAGAAATGCCTGTTCAGTGCCAGTTTCCCTCACAGGTGAGAGCCATGCCACTAACACTGCCTGTTGGGAGAGCCTCCCGCAGAGGCAGAGGCTGCTGGGAGTGTCTCCCAACAAACCATTCTCACCTTCCTTCTTTATAACAACATGCCAGTTGTGTTTCAGTGGCGATACTTCCCAGACTCCTTTGAGTTTAGCTATGGCCAAGTGACTAAGTTCTGGCCAGTGAGATGTAAACAAAAGTGTCAAATGAGACTACTGGAAAGACTCTTTTAAAATGAAGATATGCTCCCCTTTTATGTCCCTTTACATCCTGGCCCTACAGCCTGGTCTGAATATGTAATGGCTGGTGCACTGGCAGTCATTATAGGCCCTGTGGTGACTTAAGGATGGCTGTGCCCTGGAGATGGCAAAGCAGAGAGAGGACAGCTGGCCTCATGGCACTGTGGAGTCTCCAGTATGAGGTCCAGCCACCCACCTCCGGATTTCTTCGACATGAGAAAAAGTCTCTCCTATGTTCAAGTCTGTGATCTTTTTCAGCTTTGAAATGAAGGGAAGGAGTCAGAATAGCTTGAACTGTTTAAAATTCTGCTAAGGGAAAAAAAAAAATTCTAAGGCCCCAGCATCTAGGTAGGTTATTCCCTGACCTGAGACTTCCTTCTTGTGACTTTCAAATCAGCAGGAAGCAATCTGGGAACCTGTTCCTTAGAGGTAGGAGATGGTGTGGGCTTCTCCACTCCCTCACCCTCCCTACCACAGGATATGTCCAGGTAGAGGACTAATCTCTTCTGCCCCAGTTCATAGGACGAAGGAGGGTTTCATGCAAAGCACTTGCACTAGGTCCCAAAGGATGAGTCCAATTTCAACCAGCAAAAAAAGAGAAGGGATGCCAGACAAAGGGGGTGTGTAAGGAAAGGCACGGGCAGATACTCAGTCTTTGGAGAATGACGGAGCCATGCAGGTTGTAGAGAGCTTTGGAGGTTATATCAGATTATTCAGGCTTTCATGTATCAAACTGTCCCTCTAAAGACTTCTGTAAGGGATCACTGCTTTTTTCTAATTGTCTCAAGTCAGAACTCCTAAGAACTGTGATCATAATTTCAAACAACATATGGATTACATATATATATATATATAATATACAAATTAGATATACGTATGCTTTAAAAAATGATCGGAATGAACTAAAAATAGCTAAGACTGATCCAACATTTATTACATTCGGGGTGCTCCTCATGCATTATTTAATTCCATCCCCATGACAACATTCCTAGACAGGTATTGTCAGGATTCCTTACTTGGCAGCTGAGAACTTGCATCCCTTGTCCAAGTTCTCATATTTAGTACCTGGCAAGGCCAAGGTCTGAACCCTGTTGGGTCAGTTTAACTCCAGAGTGTTCTCCTTAACTACCAAGCTCCACTCCTTCCAAAAGGATTCACACCAAAATGTCAGCTTCTAGGAAGAGTGACGATAGGTGACTTTTCTCTTTCTATTTTGTACTTTTTCCTATTTTCCTAATTTCCAACAGGCAAAGTATATGGTTTCTATTTCCATATTGTGAAACAGGACACATTTAGAGGGTGGTGCATACAACATCAATTTGCAGCTTTGTAAATCAGAGGACATACCCCCACATGGCCACCACCTGGACTGGACCCCAGAAGCCCCACCTGTATCCTTTCTGACCCTAGCTCCCTCCTTCCCCCCTAAAGATACCCATCCTCTGGGGAATCTGGGTGGCTCAGTCGATTAAGCATCTGCCTTCGGCTCAGGTCATGATCCCGGGGTCCTGGGATTGAGCCCCATGTGGGGCTCCCTGCTCAGTGGGGAGCCTGCTTCTCCCTCTGCCCCCCCCCCCCCACTGTGTACACTCTCTCTCTGTCTCAAATAAATAAAATCTTAAAAAAAAAAAAGATACCCATTCTCCTCACATCCTTCTTTTTTCTTAAAATCACCACCTAATCATGTATCTCCAAACAACATAGTTTAATTCTGTTCTTTTTGAATTCGATATAAATGAAATATTATAGACTATATTCTGTTATATTTGGCTCCTTCCACATGTTACGATTTTTTGTCATGTTATTTAATAACATCTTATTAAGACTATGTTACTTTCGGGGCGCCTGGGTGGCTCAATGGGTTAAAGACTATATTACTTTCATAAGGAGTATTGGTTGATATATTCTCAGTGATCCCTTCTAAGGAGGGCAATACCACCTTAAAAAATGGGATTTGTTTGCTTTACAAGGCCCAGGGCACACAACCCCTTGTTCCCCAGGTCTCTCTGTCTATGCCAGCCTCCCAGTGGCCTTTCCACCAGGCCAGCTCAGCCAGCTGCCTCTAAATGGATTATCCAATTCACTGCTGTGATTCCTAAATCTCTGTCTAGGTCACCAGTCATATGTCTCTCTGCCTGGTAGGCACTGCGACCTTTGGGGCAGAGAGAAATGGCTGCATTCGCTGGAGGCCCAGACTTCTCTCTTTGAGGACAACCTGAAATTGCTTTAACTTGGGATTATCTAGGGAATAGCCCCTACTCTTCCTTCTCCTCCTTCTCCTGCTTCTTCTTTTCTTCCTACTTGAAGAAAAAAAATTCTATGGTGATTTAGACCTGTTTTGTCTTTACTGCAACTTAATCTCTACTCTCACTCCTCATCCCGCCATAGAATAGACACTAAATCTAGGCCAAACTGAGGACCTCCAATCCCATTTCCCCACACACTTGCACCTAAGTTGCCAAGACCATTGAGGAGTGGTGCTGGAGGGAGATCAGATTCTAGCAATCCCCCGCACCTGGGCCCCCTGATTCAGCCATCACCCCATCCTCCCTGACTGTTGGTCCACAGAGAAGTCTGTTCAGTCATGGTCCATCCTGCCCTAGGATCGTTCATCTCTCGTGGCTGGCTCTGATGCTGTGCCCAGAGCACTGAAATCATCCCACCATGCCTCACCTTTTGAGGCCTGGATCTACCGTGCAGCAATTTCTGTTCTGGAACACCATCTGGGAAAATGGGCACAGGTCTGGGAGACTCCTGGATTCAGCTGACTGGTGGAGTTTTTCACACACACACACACACACACACACACACACACCCCATGTCCTGCCCCGGACTTGGCCCAGGTTGCAGAGTTCAGGGTCCTCTTCTCAATGAGCCACTACTTCTCTTCTCCTTCTGATACCTCAAGGAATCTTTATTTAGACTAGGGCTGAAGAATCTTTATTCTTGTTTATCCACCATTCTCTCATCCTTTCATCTATACTTAGAGTTCATTTCGTTCCCCCAAGGCCAAGACTTTTGAATGCAAAATCCCTGAAGCATCTCCCTTTTCTTTTGTTACCTCCCTTCTCAGGGCAAGCACACTGCACAATTCGGGGAGTCTCATACGACAGCCTGGATGGACTTACACAGTGCACAACCTGAAAAACTGTATGCATATGCACAGTTGTATGTGTTGCAAAATACTGACCACACACCACAGTACAGTCTGAATTGGGGAAAAGAATGCCAGGAGGAAAATAATATTAGTTAATATTTCAAAAACAAAGTCCTGACACTTGAGAAAGCTCCAGGAGGAGGACGTGCCAGTGAGCCTGGATTCCAAGTTTGACCAGAGCAGAGTATTAAAGGTGAGAGTGACCTTCCTCTCCCTGCTTTACTATGCCCCTTCCCAGTCCTATCACCTCCGCATCCCAAGAAAAATCTCAGCCTACCTCATCTAGCCCCAAACCACCTGGAGTCCAAGAGGATAAGCTGATGATAGCACAAATATGGTTGGTGAAACCCCTGAAGATTCCTTCCGAGAGAAGGAAGCACAGAGTATCAGCTTCAGGGAGTGCTTGGGCAAAGGCAGATCTCCTTAGTGAGCTTCCACACACCAGCACAATTAAAAAAGGGCCTCTTGAAAGTTATCTGGTCTCTGGTCTGCTCCCAGTCCCCAAGTTCTAAGATTCAGCCCGTTACCATGGCAGCTGCTGCCCAATTGAAATGTTCACATTTATAGAAACTGGCTAAAGCATTTGACTCTGACAGAGCTGGGACGCCAAGCAGAGAATGTCACTCCCCCAGACACATAAGGATGCTTTATCCAAAACACTGCAGAAGTGCCTGGCCCGAGACAGACCCCAAGACCCCAGGCCCTGACCCCAAGACCCCAGGCCCTGACCCCAAGACCCCAGGCCCTGGCACCACTTCATCCCGTGATCACGAGCAGGTGTCCCACCCAGAAGCCATTCCCCCCACCCCCGACATTTTTGGTACCTTATTTCCTCATTATTAATTCATTCACCCAATAATACGAGCACCTTCTTTGTGTCAGGCAAGGCATGGAGGACACAACAGTGAGGGCTGCACTGTCCCCACCAGGACAGTTGTGTTGGAGAGGCCAGTGAGAAAAGCAATGTGGACAGAAGCATGGGGGGTGCAGACTCATGAGGCTGGGGTGGGGGGCAGGCGATCAGGGGCGCTTTTCAGATACCTAAGCTGAGCCCTGAAAGGATGGGCAAGAGGTAGTGGGATGTGATGGGGGAGGGTGGCGGGGGGGAAGGAAAGGTCCCCCCTGCAGAGAGAACAGCATTAAAAACATTGGCGTTGGGGGAGGGGGGTGCATAGACAGGGAGAGCATTCAGGGCAGCAAGCAATTCCAGGCCACTGCAGCAGAGAATGAGCATGAATGAGAAAAGAAATGGAGCCCCAAAAGAGAGGGACCTCAGGCCTAGGAAGGGCCCTCAGTTCTTCCCTGGGCTTCCAGCTGCCTGGCTGCTCTTCAAAATCAAACAGCTCAAGGAGGAATTCACTGAGAGGTGATGTTATGTTTGGGGAAGGAGGGACAGTGTCCTTGCAAAGGAAGCAGAGAGAGGAGAGAGGGGGTCACCATGGCCACACAGCAAGTGCAAAGGCCCTGTGGTAGACTTGCCACTCACATGTTCCCTCAGTGAGGCTGGGGGAGCAGAACCAAGGGAAAAGCAGGAGGAAACCCTGCCAGAGCAGTGGCAGAGAGTCACATGGTTATCCTAGGAGCACAAAGTTGGACAGTACTGTCGTTCCAACATTACAGATAAAGAAACGGAAGTTAAGTAATGTGCCCAGGGTCCCAAACCTTTTTAGGCAGAGCTGGGATTCAAACCCAGCTGCTCAAGCTTTAGAACCTGTGCCCTTAATTGCTCCCTCAGAATGTCTTGTCAAGAGGCTGCAGATCATTTTAACAGATCAATGAGATTTCAAGTGCCCCAATGGCTCCCCCAAGCCTCAGCCATTCCATACCTAAAAACGTAAAGGGATCATCAAGGACTCAAACAAAGACTTAGCTGCTCTGTTTATGACAGTAAATGACTTAGGCGGCTGCCTTCGGCTCAGGTCATGATTCTGGGGTCCTGGGATAGAGCCCACATCAGGCTCCCTGCTCAGTGGGGAGCCTGCTTCTCTCTCTCCTTCTGCCCCTCCCCTTACTTGCTCTCTTTCTCTCGCTCTCAAGTGGATGAATAAAATCTTCAAAGAAAATAATAGTAAAATGACTGGAATTGGGGTGCCTAGGTGGCTTCATGGGTTAAGCCTCTGCCTTTAGTTCAGGTCATGATCTCAGAGTCCTGGGATGGAGCCCTGCATCCGCTCTCTGCTCAGCAGGGAGCCTGCTTCCCCTTCTCTCTCTGCCTACTTGTGATCTCTGTCTGTCAAATAAATAAATAAAAATATTAAAAAAAAAAAAAAAAGACTAGAGTGACGCTCTTTCCCTAATAATAGTGAACTGGTAAGTAGAGAAGTTAGGGTCCAGACACACAAATAGTATACCATGGCCATTTCAGAAGACACTGTAGAAGGGTATACAATGCCATGGTCAAAATATGCCATTGACACTAAGCCGTAGGCACAGAAGGATCCCATTTTTGTAATAATAATATCTAGAGATAAGCATAGACAAAAGACTGGGAGGAATTAAACCAAAGTATACATAAATCGATAACCCGGGGCATGGGATTGTGGGTGGGTTTTCTCCTTTTTGTTTAGCAGCATTTACTACAATGAATATAAAATTATTTTTACTAAGAAAAAAAATTCACACACACACACACAGAGATACGGTTGGCCAGAAAGCTCAGCCCCAGAAACAGGTTCTTCTGCTTCCCTGCAAGAATCACATTCAGGTTGGAGACCCTGACAGCGAAGCAGCTCCCTGGGCTGAGCTGGAAAATTCGAGGCGTACTGACAGTCTCCTTCTGAACCTCACTGTGCCACACACTGCTGGGGCCCCGGAGCTTCGGGGTAATTAACGCTCATCTTGTCAAAGGGTCCGGTGCTATTTTTAAAATCATTCCAACACGTAGGTTTCGCAAAGGATTCCAGGAGTCCTTCTCAGCCCACCCAGAGCTTCAGGGAGCCAAGTGAACAGACTGAAAATCAGTGGCGATCACCTAGGACTTTAGGGGACAGGCATCCCTGCCAACCCATCCAAAGTACACACTGGCCAGTCTTCCTTCTGGAGGTGGAAGGGAGTTAAGCCAACGAGGGCTTTCTCCCCTGCCACTCCTTTCTCTTGCCTCCCTGCTGGACACCTGGAGCCATCCGCTTACTAGATCTCTAACTGCAGGGACCAGTTCAGCATACAGGCTTTAGAACCAGTCCGCAGGCCCTGCCTGTAC
>RCUC01146116.1:0-26667 GCA_003697995.1 Taxidea taxus jeffersonii | reverse complement strand
AAAAAAAAAAAAAAGTATTGCAAATCAACCTTTCCTAACCACTCCAGCTTATTAGAAAAAAAATTAAATATCCAAAAGCAAACAAACTAGACATCTTCATATTTATTTATTGCTTTTTTTTTTTTTGATTGAGTCTCCAAGAGGCACTTAAACAAAATTCATGCTAGGAAAAATTATAGGTAGTATCATATTTTAAAGTACAGGAAGCAGACAGTTCTAGAAACGGAAGGTTGGGATAGTTTCCAATGGCCAATGTGCCATCATTTGAGAGCCACCATTCTAAAATAAAACATATCCCTGTATACTAGGATGATCATGTTCTCTGATTGATCATGGACACAAGAGAGGTACCATCTCAACATGCTAGCCTTCCTCCTTCGACCTTGTAAACCAGCACTGAGAGTGGCACCATTTTGTTGGGATGATAAATTCACGACACAATGCTTGCCTACTATTTACAGAAGGCGTTTAGTGGAACCCACCACCTAAGCCACACTGACTGCTAGCCAACCAAGCCAACATGTGATCCCATTAGCAATACTGTATCAGATCCAGATTATCACAGGGACTAAAGTCAGAGCTCACTGGCTACAGGGCTGGTTTGAATGTCCAAGGAGACTGACAGAAGAGGCAAAATAAGGAGTTGTTCCTATCTGGAGGGCTTCAAAGGAATCCACGTCATATAAGCCACCGTACAAGTGCCACCCACTGCATTATATGGCGAACACATTCTCATTTCCACTGCTGACAGAAACCCACATGGTGTAAGGGGAAACAGAACAGAGGAAACAGTCTTTGGAGAAAGAGAAGAATGAGGAACTCGGAATGTTTTCTTTCTGACAGCAGCAGACATGGGATTCTGTCTACTTGGTTTTCCGCACTGGCTGTCTGCCTTTCTGAAATGAACGTTCTGTGCTAACTTCCGAAAGAATGTTGGCAGGGTCAGGGTGGGAAGGTCTGACGGGACAATACTTGGATGGTTAATGGTTTCCCTTCAGAGCGCTGACACCACCGTGACCTCCATGCAAGTGTGCCAGCAAGGATCCCGTTTGGCCACAGGAAAATGAGCTGTTTTTCCTCCCCTGGGGGAGAAAGAGAGAGAGAGAGGGATAAGGTGAAGCTGTGTCTGATGAAAGTACTGTCTAAGGATGGTTTATAGTAAAGAAACTGGGAAGCCAGTATGATTAATTGATCTCTTCACTGTTTCCTTGAAACAGAACTACCTGCAGACAAGTCATATATCCCAAGTGACGAGAAAAACTCTTCTACTTCCTCTCTCTGAGTCTTTGAGTGGCAAGGAGTGGAGGGTACACAGATGTTAACTAAGCATTTCCTAAGACGCCCAGTGACCCAATGTCAAAATGCTTCTAACTGACAAACACCTGAACAAGGCATCCAAGCCTACAGCTCTACCTTTTGTTAGGACCCACAAAATATTTGAAATTCTAATAAAACACAGTACTACACAATTATTACTCTTTGCCTCTCCCTTCCACAGAGAATCCTACAAAAGAAGTGGCCAGACTTCTATTTCTTAGTCTCATTATCTCAAGCCTTTGAATCTCTGAAGACAAAAGCATCTATCTTAACGGACAAAAAGCATCTCTTTTCAAAGTCCCCTGCCCCAACCCTGGGGATGTAAATATTTGGACTGCAATTTTACTTTATTCTAGTAAGACAATGCTGGCTTCACCATTAGGAAGAAAACTCGTTTCCTGTTTCATTATCTTCTTAAAGCTGGCAGATCCTGTTCAGCAACCAAATTGCTAGTACTTCTTTTGTCATCAGAGAAGAATTAAAGGAAAAGAAATTTCTTGAAGTAAAATGTCTGCCAAGAGCAGTGAAGCCAAGTCTGTCTGGCCTAACTTTGTTAGCGGGACAATATGCCTCTCTTGCACATAGCTCCTTCTAAATGACCAGCTCCATTTACCCCCTGGGGGTGGGGGGCAACACTGGGTGTTTTAGGAAGCTACCTGGTCTGTCTGCTGATTTATTTAAGGATGGACACATGACCCAAGGCCAGCCAAGTTGTTGGCCGACCAGCATCTATTCAGATCTATCTTCTTGAATACTGGAAGTAGGACCCTCACTATTGTCAGTTGGTAGTTGGCCCTTGAGTTGAAAGGTGAACTGGTACCAGAGCAACCATATTTGACCAGGTAATCAAGACAAAACCAGCTGGGAGTGAGAAAAGTACGAGAAATTTGCAGAAGTACAGAATCACAGAATCACAGAGCAGTGGCAGAAACTCCAAGATTTAAGAATCTATGTAGCCCCTGAGAGAGGGCTTTGCTTCCCAGTCACAGTCCTGGTTATGATGGCTTCATCTCAGGGTGCCTCCACCACGGTTTCCTTTTTTTTTTTTTTTTTAAGATTTTATTTATTTATTTGACAGACAGAGATCACAAGTAGGCAGAGAGGCAGACAGAGACAGAGAGAGAGGGGGAAGCAGGTTCCCCGCAGAGCAGAGAGCCCGATGTTGGGCTCGATTCCAGGACCCTGGGATCATGACCTGAGCCGAAGGCAGAGTCTTTAACCCACTGAGCCACCCAGGCGCCCCCCACTGTTTCCTTAAAATACTCCTTACCTGAGCTACCTTACGTGGATTGCTGATTCTTAACTCCAAAACAGACCTTACCAGGACATCCTCTAACCCTACTTCCCCCACCCCTTATTCCAAACTCTCTGCCATTATTAGGAAAATCTTTGGACTCTTCCCCATTGCAGCCAGATCCACAAATCTTATTGCCCAAATCTTCAGTTATATCGCAGATGCTGTCACATAATTCTAGAACTTCCCCTGGCCTACTACAACATTCCTTATTCCTACCTGTCACACTCTAGGAAGGCATTTCTATGAGCAGCTCTGATAAGAACCTTCCATTTTTATTTTTATTTTTTTTAAAGATTTTTATTTATTTGACAGACTGAGATCACAAGTAGGCAGAGAGGCAGGCAGAGAGAGAGGAAGGGAAGCAGGCTCCCTGCTGAGCAGAGAGCCCGATGCGGGGCTCGATCCCAGGACCCTGAGATCATGACCTGAGCTGAAGGCAGAGGCTTTAACCCACTGAGCCACCCAGGTGCCCCAAGAACCTTCCATTTTTAAACAGTCCTGCTTAATGGCTCAAATCCCGTTTCTTACAATCCTAACCATTTGTTGCTGGCTCCATTTTCTGAAACTATGGAGAGGACACATACCCTTCTACCTCAGCACATGCTGCATCACGATGACTAATACAGCCCCTCTAGGAATTTTCTTCTTCTATCTGTTATCCCTCATGAGGTGATTTCAAGCCTCCCCGCTCATTCCTACTCCCACCCACCCGGTGGCTCCTCTTCCTCTGACACAGCCCTTAAACCCATCTCCATTTTGCCAGTTTCTAAATCCACCTTCCTAGGAAATCAACCCAGGCCATGCTCAGAGAGAAGCATTTCAGTGTAATGGTCAGCCACAGGGGTTTTGGAATCAGACAAACCTGGGCTCGGTTTCTGGCCTCAACACTCATTACCCATGAATTCTTGGCCATGTTACCCAATCTCTCCAGGCCACCATACCCTCATGTGCACCATCCTCGGGCGAGAGCCATCTCTCCATGCTGTTTGGTCACGAAACTGGCCATGTGTAAAGTGCTTAGCACACAGCAAGAGCTCAGTCAATGGTATCTATTCCTTCATTTCGTCATGTATACAAGTCTCTCCCTTTTCTGAACTTTGGGGAGGCTTAGTGGCTCAGAGCATGAGCTATGGGATCGGACACTCTGGCTTAGTAACTGGATGGGTGGCCTTCTGTATCTCTTCTCTGTAAAAGGGTGGGGGGGGGCAAAGAGGACTGCTGTTTGTAAGGATGAAATGGGTAAGCACATATAAAGAGCTCAGAAGAGTTTCTGGCACAAGCTGGACAGCTGTTCTCTCCTCAAAATCAAATACTTGTCTAATACCTGATTTTATACCCTCAATTCTCCTCAGCCAATTAATTTGTGGCTGAGAAACTGTGTTTTATATTTGACAATTCTTGGGTTCAAAAACACATCTGTTAGAAAGACAGAAGGAATCAGGGCGGGGGAGAGGATCAAAAACATTTTTACTGGTGTTTTGTAGCCATGTTAAATGGTTACGTCAACGCAAAACAAGTGAACACCGAGGTCCCATGTGGGGCTGAATATCTACCTGATGGTAAGAGATGGGGACAGGCTTCCAGAAGACGATCCACTCCACGATTTCGCTACACGGTGGTGTGGTCAGAGAACCCGTGTACCGGTAATAGCTCCCCAGGGACGCAGGCAGGAGGTCCCGGAGGACAAAAGGATCCAGAAAGGTCTCCTTCTCTGTGTGGGGGAAGAAGGAAAAGAAAGGCACAATGATGTAAGTCATATTATGCTTCAGACATACAGTCAAAACCCTCGGCATGCTGGTGCCACATCACAGGCCTTCTGTTTGTTTACATCCCGAGAAGCACTAGCATTTGGTGGTGGGAGGGCCACAGCAAACAAAGCAGTGTTTCCCAGGATGTGTTCTGAAGCTCCACGGTGCACTGTATTTCACGAAAAACAGGTTCCATGATGAGTGCTGCCGGGCAACCTGCAGCCCTTCCTTCTCCCCACCGCAGGGAACAGATAAAACACTAGCACAGTCAAGTCCCTGAGAAGTCCTGCAGAAAAAGAAATGGACTTGATTTCATGTAACCCATCCCTTCCCAATCTTGCTTTGCCACCGAACCCTTCCCCATCCAATACTTGGGAACTAACAATCAATGGCATTAACGCTGGGACACCCACAAGAGATTCGGCATAAAAAGAAAACCGTCAGCCAATGGTAAAGTTCAATTACAAAGCTGGTTACATCTGATTGAGTTTCATCCGGCACCTCTCCAAATCAAAGTGAAATCTAACCAACCTACAGACCTGAGCTTATAAAATGGGGGCCCAGAAAATAGGCTTCTTCTTTTTACAAAAGCAGAGGGGTCTTTCCTTATGTAGAAGGAATGATATTTCAACCAAGACCAAAAGATGATACCTGACAATAACTCTATGAGAAAACAAGGTGTGGAGGGGGTTAGTGCCTGCCCAAGGTCACAAAGCTCCTAAGCTTCAAAGCTGGCATATGAACCCAGGCACTCTGACACCAGAGCATGCACAGTTCTGACTCAGCTAATGAAGAAGCTGAAGTAACTTTAGTGAATATTGAAGGCTAGGGGCAAAAAAGAAGAGCATATGGGGCTGTGGGCACAGCATGTTCAAAGGTCCTGAGGCAGGAAGAAACAGTACAACAGAGTTTAGGGCACTGTATTATAGCTCTCCCAATCCAGCTCAGTAGATTGTCCAGTTTCTTTCCCAAATCAGAAAAGGCTCTACTCTCTCTCTCTGGGTCTACAAAGGTCTAGCCCTGAATATAAGTCTAGGATTTCTTTCTTAGCCCTTTTTGGAATGTAATGAGGCTATTATAATTCTGCTAATGTTTTGCCTTGGCTCCCTAGTGGCCTCCACCATGGGCCAAAGGATATCCTTGCAAGGACCTTAGGGCTCCAGGTTACCTCCTGGATACATCTGTGCCTATAGGAGTAGTCCTTCCGGGTTCACAACCCTCCTTCCTCTTCTTCAATGCAGAATGAGCAGTACAGGTCTTTGTGCAAATGTGTATCCATGGACTTGAGAGAGCTCTGTGACTGGGGGTTATGCAAAAACCCCAACAGAAATCAACTCTTGCTTATTTTTATAAGCAAAATGGTAATTTTCTTTAGGGAGAAATTAACTGACTAAAACTTAACACTTACTTAGCTTTATTACCATATGCCAGACGCCATTCTGTTTTTTTAAATTTTATTTTATTTATTTATTTGATAGAGATCCCAAGTAGGCAGAGAGGCAGTCAGAGAGAAAGGGGGAAGCAGGCTCCCTGCTGAGCACAGAGACCGATGTGGGGCTCTATCCCAGGACCCCGGGATCATGACCTGAGCCAAAGGCAGAGGCTTTTACCCACTGAGCTACCCAGGTGCCCCAAAGTTGTCCTATTATTATCACCAATTTACAGAGCTCGAATGTACAACAGGTAGGTGAGTTTAGAATCCAGGCTTTCATTATTCTTAAACCACATCACTATATGCTTTCAATTTACAACACTTGACTCCAATTTCACAGATGTGGAAATGAAGGCACAGAGAAGTTAAATGACTAAGCCCAAGATCACTAGGGATTGGGGAAAGAGAAGCCGTTATTCATCAGATTCCAAAACCTTGGCTGATTCTCATACAGGTTTTCAAGTCTATGTTTTTAAGGATAAATTAAATATTAAGTCATAAATGCCAAAGTCTCCAAATTAGAGGGTTCTGTAACCAAAAATGACAAAAGTGGGTTCTGTTTGGACAAAAGGCCAGAAATCACCAAACTGCCCCTCCCCGCCCACTGGCAAGCGTGGGTTTTAATTTAAACCTGGTTACCGGCAACCCAATGACAGGGTAAATTTCTGCCAGCGTGCTTGGCTTCAACTGGGTTGGCTGGGAGCAGGACAAATGCTGGCCTTTGCTTGCTGCTCCTGTGCTTCCCCAGCTATGTAAACAGACAAGGCAAGGCCCCAAGCAATAGAGGGAGTATAGGGCCTGGCATCACAAACCACAAAATCACCATCTTCATTTTTCCCTCACATTGTAGGTGAACTTGGCATTGCACCGCAGCACATGAATCTGCCTTAGGATCAAGGGCTGCAGGCTGAATGGCCAGAAAACCTGGAGAGCTTTCCCCTAGGAGCCTGATCCAATATTGAGGCTGCAGTTTAGCATGCTGTAGGCAGATATCTAGTGACAAGACAGTGCTCGAAAGCTGGCAGCGGCAAAGCCCCCACCTAGAGCATCTACTGGAGGAAGAGGCCTCGGCTTTAAGGAATACAAAAAGATAAAACAGAAACACCTGCCCCCCCACCCCCATCTGAGAACTCTGGATCTCACCAAGGGCACATGGTTTTAGTAGGATCAGGAGTCTCCTCTAAGTTCTTGTACGGGCTTCTGAATTGAGCAGGGACTGATGGAAACTGCAGGCATGACCATTGCTACAAAGGCAGAAGGGCTTTTTTTGTCCTTGACCAACCTAAGGGCTTCAGGGGCAGGTTCTGACTTTAAATGATCAGCAGGTGCAATCAGATGGGAGGCACGGAGGGTGGACATGGTGGACATGGTGAGGGGGACCAAGAAGGAGGCTTTGCTCTTGTTGATCCCGCCACAGTCACTGCTTTTGGGTCAGGATTCTGAGACCTGGAAGGGGCTTAGATCACCCTCATTCAGTGGCTTTGGAAGTCAAGGAACTCTTTATTCAAACAAAATCTTACACAGGAGGCAGCCAACTGAAATAGCTAAAATGCAGCCACCATGGTTAAAGCTGAGCTAGGAACCTAGGGACACTTTGGAAACCACCAACTTAGTCCAATTCTGAAATTTTACTGCGGGGAAAATGGAAGACCAGACGGGAGGTAAAAAACTTGAGAAAACAGAAACTCAGATGGGATCCTTTCTTCAAGGAAGCCACTTAGGATCTGGAACAGAAAGCCTAGGACCAAGAAGTGTCACCTAGCAGCAGGAGCTGAAAACTGCAAGCCAACCACTCCTTCATCAGCACCTCATTTCTCCATTCCTACAGAAGCTGGGGAAGAGAGCAGATTCTCAGCTGCCAGGGTCCGAATCCCAACTCCTCTACCTGTAAGCTCTGTGATCTCGGTTACTGAAGTTTCCTTGGCTGAGTGCTTAAAATAGAGTAAGCATCTCATAAATGATAGATTTTTAAAAAAAAGATTTTATTTATTTATTTGACAGAGTGAGAGAGTGAGAGAGGGAACACAAGTAGGGAGAGTGGGAGAGGGAGAAGCAGGCTCCCCACTGAGCAGGGAGCCTGATGCGGGGCTCGATCCCAGGACCCTGGGATCATGACCTGAGCCGAAGTCAGATGCTTAATGACTGAGCCACCCAGGCGCCCAATAAATATTATTCTTATTCTAATTCTTATTACTTATATTATCATTATTATTACTTTTCTGAACAACCAAGGCCTAGCCACCTACACCTTACATAGCTACACATTTCCTCTAATGCTGGCACATGTGTCTTTTTTTTTTTAAAACCTTGATTACTAGTGCCTTAAAAGTGCCTCATGTCTGACATATTCTCCATCAATCTGAACAACACAGGTTAGAATTTTCTTTGCCAAAGTTCTAGTAAGAGCTTTGGAACCAACTGATATTTAACATCTGTGTGACTTTAGGGAAAGGTCTTAAGCTCTCTGGGCTACTTCCCATATCTGTAAAATGGGAATTCAGAGGGTATTTACCCCTCAGGAAGGCTGTGAAAATTAAGCAAGCTCATAAACATAAAGGGCTTAGCAGAGTGCCTTGGGAGCACTGATTTATCAAGGCAAGCACTTGGCTGAGAGCAGACCAGCTCATTTTGTGTTTTAAGCCAGGGATTGGCAAATGTTTTCTGTAAAGTGCCAGATAGTAAATATTTTAGGTTTTGCAGGCCAAGAGGCAAAATCAAAGATGTTATAGGAATACTTATATTAACAAACACATTCCCACAACCTTATTAAGAATATTCAAAATGCTAATAACTATGTAGGACAATTTAAAATATATACATCTGCTATGAGAAGAACAGAATTGTTTTGGGGGGGTAACATTTCACTTAATTAGAGTTTGGATGTAAAAATCATTCTTAGGTCAAGGGTCATACAACAAGAGTCAGTGAAATGGATTTAGCCATCAGGCCACATTTCCCCCTACCTTTTTTTTTTTTTTTTTTAAAGATTTATTTGCTTATTTTAGAAAGAGAACATGAGCAAGTAGGGGGTTAGGGGGGAGGCAGAGCGAGAATCTTGAAGAAGACCCTGCTGAGCTGGGCTCTATCCCAGGACCCTGAGATTATTACCTGAGCTGAAATCAAAAGTCGGCCACTTAAACAACTGAGCCACCCAGATGCCCCTTCCCTGCTGTTTTTTTAAAGCAACTGTTTGTGTGTATGTGTGTGGGGGGGTGCACTGGTGGTGGAAAGTCACCATGAGGGGGTGCCTGGGTGGCTGAGACGGCTAAGCATCTGCCTTTGGCTCAGGTCATGATCTCAGGGTCCTGGGATCAAGCCCTATGTCGGGCTCATTGCTCAGCGGGGAACCTGCTTCTCCCTCTCCCTCTGCCGCTCTCTCTGCTTGTGTGTGTATGCTCTCTCTGACAAATAAATAAATAAAATCTTAAAAAATAATGTGGGGGTGCCTGGGTGACTCAGTTGGTTTAATGTCTGCTTTCAGCTCAGATCATGATCCGGGGTCCTGGGATCAAACTCAAAGTTAGTCTTCCTGCTCAGCAGGGAGCCTGCTTCTCTCCCTCTTCCTCTGCAGCTTCCCCTTGCTTTTGCGCTGGTGTGTGCTCTTTCTCTCTCTCAAATAAATAAATAAATAAACCTGGGGGGCGGGGAAAAGAGTCACCATGATAGCCAGGGTTAGAACTGGGGTGTGTGTGGGGGGTAACTTTACATGTTCTGAGGCCTCCACTACTGATGATCATTTCTGTTGTGAACATACGTTACAGAATTAACTCTTGAGCTGTTTTCATTCCTCCTTGAGTTTTCTAGTTCAAAACGAACATCAATTTTTACTCATCTTTCTGAAAATTCCATTTCCTGTTCAGGCCCATAGGCAGTGCCCCCCTGACAAATGGGGTGCTCACAATGCTTTGGTGTAAATGAGAAATAATTTTAGAGACGGCAGCCCTCTACTTCTAGCACTGGCCACAATGCCCACATAAGCCACAGGGCGCTCAACTGGCTGGACCCAAGAGGGGGACCTTCCTGAGCACAGCCACTGGAAGAAGGAAGGAGGAATGCACTTTCCTGGTGAGAGCGTAAACTCTCCCATGAAGAAAATCTTAATAAATGTAGGTATTATAAAGCGGAGAGACATGCTAGAGCCCAGGCCCTGGGATTTGAATCCTAACTGGTTTACTTAAAGGTCTCACCTGAGATAAGTTGTTGAAACTCTCCTGTAACTGTATCCTCGTCTGCAAAATGGGATTATAATAGTGTCAAGCTCCCTAAGCAAGTTCGATGAATAAATGAGTATTAAGTGAGTTAACGTGAGTTAAGGGCTTAGGAGAGTGTCTGGCACAGGATAAGTACACGTTAAGTACTCGTTAAATGGCTCCTGTTAGAAAAGGGCAGTTTGATTCCAAACCGACCCCCGATAAGGGCATGCTGTCTCCAACTTTTAACCAAATTAGTAATTTGAATTCAAAACATTCCTATCCCAGCCACTTACCTAGTTGAGAAAAATATTTGAAACACTCTATTTATACCACCATTCATTCCATTAAACCATAATAAGCAGGTTCTGTGCATTACCAGATAAAAGAATTGAAAGGGAATGAATCTCATATTCCACTTTCAAGGATCCCAGTGCTGTATGCAGACAATATTATATTTTAATAATTAATTGTTCATCAAAGAAAAAGATGAAGAACAGGGATGCTAAATTCAAAGTTATTCAAATTGCAAAAATGAATAATGTATGACTTTTATATTAAATACACACTGTATTAAGTAGTCTACATTTCACCCAACTCTGTCTTTCATTTTTAAGCATTTTGCACGTACAATATGAATAATCAGTTAGGGGAGGTTTATTTAGAAAAAGAAATACCTTATTTGAATGCAAACGGAATATATCCAAAGATGATTAAATTTTTCTTATCAATTAGGAAATTTTGTATGAGGGCTGTAAAGTCATGGTCACCATTAAACCCAGCGTGGCCCAGTTATCCTTGCAGTTTCCTTTCAACATTAAATTATATCTGGCTCAATTCTGTTCAATTCCTTATTTCTGATAGCAGTGCCAGGAGGCAATCTTTAATTAAAGAAAATTTGAAAGATTCAAACATGCATAATTGGATTAAAAATGTGATCATTAAAACATTAGATGATAATCATCTGATTGATTGCATTTTTCAGTATGTTAATAATCTAATATTTTCAATGCTTTGGTTATATAGGAAGAGAGAAAGCCCTTTAAAAGATACGATGAACAATCAAAATATCGATGAGACCTATGCAGTAACCAGGAATCATGGAATTATACTGAAAACACACACAAGCACACATACCCCAATGAACAAAGTATTACATCAGAAGATATATAGGGAAGAATGTGCCAGCCCTCAAAAAGCAGTCAACCAATTTTAGAACAGTACGTAAGATAAACAAATATAACAAAGCCCAAGCTTCTGTTTTCAGCCCAGTGATTGTTTAGTTCCTTCAGGATTTCCCAAAACTTTACAAGGAAAAGCTATTACGTTTTCCTTAACCACTTCAAAGCACTGGTATGCTTTGTGTTGGGGAGGGCAGGGAGAGAGTAACATTGGAAAAAACTGGGTCATAGGTCAGTCCAAATGGGGGAAGATGATTACTAACAGCACTTCTCAAAGTTAATGTTCATGCACATCACCTGGGTAGCTTGTTAAACTGTAGATTCTGATCCCAAGAGTCTGCATTTTTAATAATGCTGAGCACATCAGAGTAGCCAGTTTCTGTGAGCACTGTATAAACAGGCCCCCACACTGTCTGCAGCCTCATCCACTGCTACTTTCTGACTCTTAGGTATAGCCATCCTGGTCTCTTTGCTATCCCATGATCACATGACCCCAGGGTCTTTGCACTGGCTCTTCTTGCTTCACTGCTCTCCATTCATGGCTGGTTTTAGATCAAATGCCTTTCAGCTGCTGATAAGTTAGTCATATTTGAATGACACATTTCTCAATGTTTCCCCTGACTATTTTCTTTTTTTTTTTTTAAAGATTTTATTTATTTATTTGGCAGAGAGAGATCACAAGCAGGTAGAGAAGCAGGCAGAGAGAGAGAGGAGGAAGCAGGCTCCCCACTGAGCAGAGAGCCCAATGTGGGGCTCGATCCCAGGACCCTGGGATCATGACCTGAGCCGAAGGCAGAGGCTTTAACCCACTGACCCACCCAAGCGACCCTACCCTGACTATTTTGAAAACAGCAATTTTAAAAGCAGGCTCATTGAGAAGGAAGCATCTGATTAAAAACCTGAAGGCAGAAGTGAGCCATGCAGCAACCTTGAGAGAACATTCCTAGCAGAGAGAAAAGCTACTGCAAAGGGATTCTGCCTGGTGTGTGATTGGGGTGAAGTGTGCAAGAGGGAAGACAGAAGGAAAAAAAAGATCAGCTGCTGGTTAAAGTACAATCTGGAATTTGGCTAAAAATTATGAAGATGCCAAGACACTAGAACACAGAGTCAGCAGCTCAGGGTTAAGTCTGAATGGGTCATGAGTGTGCTGTATGATCTGGGAGGAGCTCTGGGTGTGACGAGCTCATGACTAAAGGGCCTGCTGACCACAGAAACAGAAAATGGAAGTCACAGTGGAAATAGAGAGCCTGAGGGTCAGAATCCAGGGCATTTAGGAGTGTGGCTTCTAGGAGTCATCACAGAGGTCAGAAAGCATTAGTTTAAAATGAAGACGGTGAGAGAAGCCTCCCAGAAAGAGCCAAGGAATTAATTTTATGATCTAAATACAAGCAGTGAGGGGCACCTGGGTGACGCAGTCAGTTTAGCGTCTGACTCTTGATTTCAGCTCTAATCATGATCTCAGGGTTGTGAGGTCGGGCCCTACATCAGTCTCTGCACTAGGCATGGACCTGCTTAAGATTCTCTTTCCCCGGCTCTCCCTCTATCCCTCAGCCACAACCTCTTCTCGTGCTCTCTCTCTCTCTCTAAAATACATACATACATACATACATACACACAAGCAATGATACCTGCCTTATATAACTGGATGTTGGCTGTCAGGAAGGAATAGGAAAGATGGACCAAAGGGACGAGCCTGGACCATTTTCAAGGTGTAGCTACTTACAAGGCTTCATGATAAATGATTTTAGGGAACAACCCTAAGGTTACAATGAGGGGATCCTGGGCAAAGTCCCCCAAGAATCACAAAGCACTGCAGGGTTCCAAAGAATTACAGAGGATGTTAGTTCCATTTCATTTTACAAACAAGGAAAACGAAGTCCAAAGGGGAAAAGTGACTGGGTCAGGATCACACAGTGAGGTGGGAGTAAATCTGGGTCTCAGCCAGCACTGGGCTCTTTCTACCACCCCATTCTTGGTCCCAGGGTGCTGAGTCCCTCACAGCATAAACACGAGGAGATAAGAAAATCTCACAGAAGACTGAGAACTCTTCCAGCTTTTACAAGCATAAATCTAGCCCTGACACTGCCCAGCTCAAACCTTCCAGTGGCTTCTCCCTTCATTCAGAATAAAATCCAAACTCCCACCATGGCCATGGGGCCCTGCATGATCTGTCTACCTCTGCAGCTCTTCACTTCTGCTCTCACCCCTGCTCACCACCCACCTGTCTCCTCACCTCGCTGTTCCCTCTGCTTAGAATGCTTCTCCCCATCGCCACTCCATATGGGGGATTCCTTTTCATCCTGGGGGACTCAGCTCAAATGCCATCTCCACCCTGAACACCCCACCTTATACGTTCCTGATGCCATTAACTCCATCACACCTCGTTCATTTCCTTCCCAGGGTGTGTTTACTTGTTTACTGTCCGTCCCCCCCACGAGCCTGATTTCACACAAGGGCAAAGACCTTGCCTTTCTCATTCACCCCAAACACCCAGCAACTAAAACACTGCCTGGAACATAGTTACATGAAAAGAGAATGAAGGAACAAACAAGCATGGTAGTTGGAGTATTTTAACTAACCAATAAATCCAAGATACTGTATTTCTTTTATAGCTAAGTCACTAACAACTATAAATAAGATGTATCATTATTTCAAATGCCATTACTAAAGGCAACACATCGCTAATTAGACAATGCCATGATATCACTGTAAAGATGCACCCCGACTTTAGAGTTGTTAAACTATGAAGAAATGAAAAAAACTGCAACTATGTGTGATGAGGGATGTGATTATCTCACAATATATATAAATATCATACCATTATGTTGTATCCCTAAAACTAATGTAAAGTCATGGCATAAACACACGACAGAAAAGCACATGAAGAAACGAGAGTTGCAGAATTGAGGACATTAGGATATTGACAAGACTGAGGTTCACCTCTTTTGACCGGTGCACGTTTATGGTTTGTGAGCTCAGGGTCGTGTATGGCTGGTTTTCTCAAAACGAGGCCTCACAACTTTGTGGAGTGGGTATCAACATCCTGATGAGGGCTGATACCTTGCTCACAGTCATGGCTGTACAGACCTCAGTCTCATTACAGGCCGTGTAATTGGTGGATAGTGATCTCCTCTCTAGAAGGCTGGAGGCTCCATGACAGCAAGACCGTAGCTCCTGACTATACCCTTGGGACACAACACAGGGCCTTTAAAGGGTAGGGCCTTCATGCATGGCTGAAAAACATGGATCAAACTAAGTCACTAAGTAATTCTACACCAAAAATGGCCCAGAGGCTAAATCTAGCCTACTAGTTATTTTTGTAAATGAAGTTTTATTGGAACACACCCATGGCTATTTGTATACAAATGATCTATGCCTGCTTCCAGGTTACAACTGCACAATTGAGTTGCTGCAACAGAGTATATACGGCCAGCAACGCCTAAAATATTTGCTATCGATCCCTTTACAGAGAAAGCTTGCTGATCCCTGTTCCTATAGAAGAAGTAGGACATTTAAAAGGGATGGCCACAAGCATCCCATTTGAGAATGAATGGGGCAAACAACATGGGGGTGCAGAGGTATGGACCTTATTTCTGCTTCTGAAACATTCTCCACCAGGGGGCAGAGAATTAAATTCCTACCCTTTGGCTTTTATGACAGGCAGAATCCGGAGAAAATCCTACAGGCTCATATTATGACATGAACAGCTAGTGTTATTCCAGGTTCTGAGCAAGGACAGCTTGATTAGGAGACAGCCTACCTGATTAAACAGATTCTTGTACTCAAGCACCCACAGAGGCACTCCAAGGTCATCAAACAGCCACTCTACAGTGGTTCAAGGACATTTAGGGTCCTTGAGTTTAGTGGTCTCTTCAGTTGGTCAAATGTTGCATTTTAATTTAAGGATTGACATCTGAATGAAACTCCATTGTCACTAATATTTCCAAAGAAACACAAAGAGCAGGGTCTTATCAACAATTAAGGAAATGAACATGACACATTGTACAGACACATATAGTGACAAAAACCCAGGGTTGTCACTAAACAGTTCCACTGCTGTCCCTTCTCCTTACAGGGTGGCCATGACTGACAGGGTACGCACAGTCTTTTAGCCTCCTTCTGATGCCTGATCAATGACCTAACTCACAGAAGAAAAACTGAGGTTCATAAGAATGAGATGGTTTTGACAATAATTAGGATGTTAATCAATGCTGGAAAAAGAACCTGGCCCAGCAGAGCTGGCAAGAGAATGGATTTCAGAATTTAATATAATTGGGTTCAAATTATTGTCCCACTCCACAAGCTGGGACAAATTAGCCAATCTCTCTGAATCTCAGTTTACCCTTCTGTAACACAGGATTAAGAATTTCTACCTATCTGTGCTACTGACTAGGATTAATTAAGATTATACATACAGAACATGCAGGCAGGGCGGGGTCCACAGCCTAATGGAGGAGAGGCTACTGTTTCTTCCTTTCCCATACTTTGATTCCTTGCCCCTGACCCATTTCCCTGATCTCAAAGGGACTAGCTACTCCAAATCCTTGGTGACCATGTCTTCCTCATTTCATTTTATTTTATGTGACTCAACTAACTCAAGCAACACACATTCTAGTCAGGTAGAGATGGCAGCAACACTCAGGGGTCCACAATCACTTCCTGTCACCACATGGCCTTCCCCAGATGCATGTCAACAAGTAACACCAGTAATGGGGAGGGTGGCAGTGAAAGTGGCAACACAGCAGCTGACGTTGACTGCTGACCATTTTCGAGGCACAATTTGGTACGAGAAGTCACTACCTCCTTGGGATAAACCAGTAACATTGGCATTATTATTACCTCAGTATACAGTGGAAAAACTAAGTGATTTGTGCAGGCTGTACGAAGCAGAACTGGTATTCACCCCTAGGGCCTGCGCCCTGGCCCTTGGCCACCACATCACAGCGCCTCTCCCACACAAAGGTGGAATGGATATAGCAAGGTGAGAAAAATCCCACAAAGTAGCCCCAGGCACTTTAGTGAGCACCTTGCAGGAGATGACAGGAGACACAGTTTACTCTCTCTCTTCGCTCTCCACATCCCATGGAAACGACCAGGAGAAGCATTTCCTTGGGCTCCCTTGATCCTGTTCAAATGATCAAATACCAACAAAGAAGGCTGGCCAAATGACAATTGGCCTCAAACTCAAAGACGACCTGAAGGGAATCACTTCTGAAGTCTTTTTCTGTCTTAACATTATTGTTCACAACACTACGGGTGATAAAATAGAGGCTGCCCAACATCCCATTTCCTGGCTTTAGCTAAGAGAAGAGACACAAATGGCTCACATCTATGGCGGTGGTTCTGACACACCGAAGTCCAGGAAACTGTGGAAATGGCTTAAGTGTGCCTGTTTCTCCAAGATTTTGAGATCAAAAGTGTTCAGATAAGCATCTGCCCTTCCTGGATCCCTAACAGATGTGAGCCAATTAGCCAAGACCAGGGTACTGCATATTCATAGCTCACTTCAGGAAAGTTCCACGTAATTCTACGCCGGGGACATAAACTTCAAACGGGAAATTCTGTCGCATGTTAAGACATTCAAAACTGTCAGTGGGCTACTCAGTAATAAAGCATTGGGCTTCGCATTCAAAAGGGAGAAAACTGATTTCTTTCTCTAAGGTAAACATTAAAACACACCCCTCATTAATTTAGGTGAAACACATTCGGATTGGCTGGTGATTTTGGCAAGATCAAAAGTGAAGCCTTGGGGCACCTGGGTGGCTCAGTGGGTTAAGCCACTGCCTTCGGCTCGGGTCATGATCTTAGGGTCCTGGGATCGAGTCCCGCATAGAGATCTCTGTTCAGCAGGGAGCCTGCTTCCCCCCCTCTCTCTCTGCCTGCCTCTCTGCCTACTTGTGATCTCTCTCTATCAAATAAATAGATAAAATCTTGAGAAAAAAAAAAAAAGTGAAGCCCATCTAGGGGCTCCTGGGTGGCTCAATCAGTTAAGCGTCTGCCTTTGGCTCAGGTCATAATCCCAGGGTCCTGGGATCAAGTCCCACATAAGTCTCCCTGCTTAGCAGGAAGCCTGCTTTTCCCTCTCCCTCTGCCATTCCCCCTACTTGTGTTCTCTCTCTCTCTCTCTTGCTGTGAAATAAATAAGTAAAATCTAAAAAAAAAAAAAAAGAGTGAAGCCTGTCTCTGTAAAGTCTATCAAACGGTAAGTAAGTAATGGCCTGAGTAGGTATTTACATTGTCCCCATGTGAACAGGCCACCGGGAGAAGGCAACTCTATTAGCAGAGCTATTGTAATTTCTAACCGCTCAGGTAAGGCAGGGTTGACAAACCTTTTCTGTAAAGGGCCAGAGAGTAAGTGTTTAAGGCTTTGCAGGCCAGACAGCATCTCTGTTACAGCTGCTCAACTCTACTCTTGTGGTACAGAAAGAGTCATAGGCAATAGGTCAACAGGTGAATGTGACCGTGTTTCAATAAAACTTTATTTACAAAAGTGGGCAGCAGGCCAGATTTGGATCACCGATTGTACTTGCTGGCTCCTGATGTAGAGGACAGTGGACACATGCCAGGTGCCCTTCCTTCTTGGTTCTTTCCCTACTCTAATACATTTAGCATTAATACCTATGGGGCAGGTCCTTTCCTTACCCCCATTTTACAAGGTGGAATCCCAAAGGGACCGAGAGATGCAGCAATTTGTGCACGATTCAAAACCAGGACAGTTGGAACTCTGAAGCACTGTTCCAGAATCCTTGCAGAATCCAATGTTCCTAAGAGTCACAATATAGGTGAAAAATAACAAATTCCATTTCTTTTGAAATATTCCTTAACACAGACTTTTCAAAAAACTCATCCCAAAGTTCTAATTGCTTATTCATGTGAACACATGAGATTACTTTGCAGGTGAAGAATATTAGTGTTCTTAATCTTCAGCAACAAGAATGGGAAGGACAGAAAAAAAAAAAAAAAGGATTCTCATGATCTTAAAATTTCCCTAAAGGCAAGGAAAACCTTGTTCATCTTATTCAACAACTTACCTATCACTTCTTAGGCCCTCCATAGATGGGACAACAGTTAGACTCTATGATTAAAGAAGCTTCAAGCTCACATATACAAAACAGGCAAGAACCTCTCAAATGATATCAGTACATCTCTGGGTCATCTTCTTGCTTCTTGATTGTCTTGACACAGACTATTTCTGCCTAATAGTTTAACTTTAGGCGGAGAGACAAACCATAAGAGACTCTTAATCTCACAAAACAAACTGAGGGTTGCTGGGGGAAGGGGTGGTGGGGTTATGGACATTGCGGAGGGTATGTTCTATGGTGAGTGCTGTGAAGTGTGTAAACCTGGCGATTCACAGACCTGTACCCCTGGGGCGAATAATACAGTATATGGTTATATAAAAAAAAAAAAAAATTAAAAAAAAAAAGTGCTGTTGCTTCCCTTCTTTGCTTGTTGCAAAGCACCCTGGTACTTGATGTGTCCCAGAGGAAAGCACCGTCGGAATCTCTTACTTTCTAAAGCTAGTGACCGTCTTTGATTGTGAAATTTAATACACATTCAGCAAGATGCCCAAAACATAAATAGATAATGTAAATAAACTAAAGTGAACCCTGGAGTGACCAAAACAGGAGAAGTCCCTGCCACCCTCCCTGGGCAGGTGCCTCATCACTTTCCGAACCTGCCTCCAGAAGTAACCACCATCTTCTTTTGGAAAGTAATCTTGACTTTGCTTTTCCTTTAGTGTTTTACCCTATGCATTCTTCAGCCTCTTGCTTCACTTTGTGGTTCTCAGATGTGCTCTGGTTTGGGGAGGGGCACAAGATTCCAACCATTTCCATCGGGGTAAAATGTTCTCTTGCAGGTCTGCATTGGGTTTATCTAGCTTGCTGACGACAGGCCTGTGAGGCATTTCTAGGAAAAACAATGCCACAAACATTCTTGTATACATCTTATGGTACTTCTATCTGCGTTCTCTGGGAGACATACTTGGGAGCTGGTGTACTGAATCAGCGTGGCTAAATACCACCAAACTGTTTCCAGAAAAGTATGAGAGTTCCCGGCATTCCTAGCCTTGCCTACACTGGATACTGTCAGGATTTTTAATATTTGACTATGTGGAGCATGCTGCCGGATTCTGTTTGAGCTCCGTGCATGTATTATCTTTGAGAAGTCACTGTGCAATATACATGGGCTACTCTTTCATTTACGAACAACCGAATGTATAAATCTAAGGGGACAGTAGGGTGAGTTTGTATATTACTACCTATGTCATCATCCTCCTGATCAAGATATGTAATATTTTTACCATCCAAGGAAATTCCATTATGTTTCTTCTCCTTTACTATACCCCTCCACCTCAGTATTCTGGCTTTTATCACCAAAGGTGAGTTTTTATCTGTTCTTGAACTTGACAGATTCTGTTTTCATGTAAATGAAGAAGTGCATTATTTTTCATTGCTGTATAATATTTTACTGCCTGGTTATTCTACAACTTGCATATCTAGGTGGACATTTGGGTTGGTTCCACTTTGGGGCCATTATAAATAAAACTCCCATGGACAAATCTTTCTGTGGACATTTCTCTTGGGTACATACCTACATGTGGACTTGCCAGCTCAGAGGATAAGGCAGAGGTGCAATGTGGGCAGAAACGGCCACGTGGCTTTCCGAGAGGCTGGGCCATCTGCATCCCCACTGCAGCTGTCCCAAGGTCCCAAGAGTAACATGTCCTGGCCTGTCTTCTTTTTAATTAGTGTATATGGTGAGTGATGTATCAGCTGCTGTGTAAGAGAAAGCCTAGCCACTGTTTTAGAAGAAATTCAGACCATTCCAGGTCTGGAGTCTCTTCCAGATTATTCTTGATTATACGAACCTCAATCCTAGCAAGTGGAATATGGAAAAAAAGAGCAGATCAAGCTGCATCAACTCCTACCACCATGCGGAAAAGCTTGGCCGGGTGGTCACGTACGTTCACAGATTTCCTTTATTTCTCCCCTTTCTGTCAAATGCCTGGATTGAACTCTAGCTATTCCATGACTTTGTCTGTAGATCCAGTGAGTGGATGAGTATCCCAGGGCCCCAAGGTAGGGGGGAAAATGGGTAAAAACACCCCCCAAAATGAACCCAAGTGAATAAATGAGTCAGTCGGGGAAGCTATTCTGTAAAGAGAGTTTTGATCCTGACACAACCCCAACTTCCATCACTGTAAAACTTGTGCCTTTCTTTAATTGCAGGATGTTCTCAGGTGATCACTTATTTTTTTTTTAAAGATTTATTTATTTATTTGATAGACAGAGATCACACAAGCAGGCAGAGAGGCAGGCAGAGAGGGGAGGGGAGAAGCAGGCTCCCTGACGAGCAGAGAGCTCGATGCGGGACTCGATCCCAGGACGCTGGGATCATGACCCAAGCCGAAGGCAGCAGCTTAACCCACTGAGCCACCCAGGCGTCCCAGGTGATCATTTATTTACTTGTACTTTTACTGAAAGTTTTCTTGGAAGAACCCGGGGAGGGAGGACAAGGGGATGAGCCATCTGGCTCTGGCCGGGGTCTGAGGCAATTTCTAACTGCCCGCCCTCCACGTTTCCTCTGAAGGAGAAAGGTACTGTTCCTGCTCACTAAGGAAGATGATGGTGGGGGGATGCGAAAACACAGTCAGGGAGTCAAAGGTCAACATCCAAGCAATTGCTACTAGCAAGTTTCCTTGCAAAAAATACAAAAACGGGTCTTAGATGATGGACAAGAAGCAGTGGTTCGGGTTTTGATGCGTTTTCACGATACTCTAGAATACGTATACAAATGGCCTGCTGGATTTTCTTTGGGTGGATATTATAAAAAAAGAATGGAAAAGCAGGTAATCCAAAAATGTTAAAGTAAAAAAATATATGCTTTTTAATTGACATAGGATATAACATACATTTCTGAGCATCGGTCATTTGGTAAAACTAGCTGTAAGAGATGGTTGTATTTCTATACCAATGTACATATAAGTTGGGTCCCCCCCTTAAATGGGTTAAAGAAAACAAAACAGAACTAGGCTGTTTTTTGGAACCAGTATTTCTATCAGGTGTGACTTCTACTAAGTGCTGGTTGCTGAATACAAAAAGCGCTGTTAAGTGACCAAGTCAATGCTATGACTAGGATTTAGAGTTTCTCCCTAGATCTTTCCTCCGCGGTGGGTCTTAGGAGTCTGTAAGCAAAACAGCCGACGTCACACATTTTAGTGCTTCCATCTACTGCTCAATGGATAGATGGGACCAGAATCAATGGCAAATCACATCTCTCCATTCTATTTATATTTCTTCATGGCTCTCAAGTTTGTAAAAATCACAATTTACATGGGAACACGAACACATAAGAAACAACACTTCATGTTTGCCAAGAGATTTCTAGATCTCTCTCGCTGGCAGCACAGATGCCATGTTGCCCAGCGCAGAGCCTCAAACAAGCTCCATGCACTTCCACCAACAGAGACCTCCATCGACTATGGCACTGCCTGAAACCTTGAGCTCTCGCTTCTCTGCCTGCATGGTCTCTACGCACTCTGGAGGTCTCAGTGGTCACTTTGCCTGAGGTGCTGCCTCCACAGCCCCCCAGTCTGAGTTAAACCTACTGTTCCCCACTCTTCAATACAATGGCAATGCTTAACGGTGTGTGTCCCTAGAGACTTTATAAATTCGAGGAGCGCAGGTCTAGGTCTGCTATGCACTCTCTCTGCCTAGCTTTGTGGTCTGCCTCGATGAGGCACTTACTAAGTATGCATGAGAGGACCAAGCACTGCTTCTAAGAATCTGTGAGCATTTTAAGAGTGATGGGACCCAGTAAAAACCTCTTTGGAAATGGGATTAGGAAGGAAGATGGGAACCTCTGTGCCAGCCAAGGGAGGTAGGTGCCCAAGATCTTCCTTCCAGAGACAAGCTGTCATGAGGAGCCTTGTTAGTGGCCAGCCGACAGCTTTTGCCCCTTCAAGGCTGAACACAGTGTTCTCATGGCGACTGGTCTTGATGGGGCGCTCTAGCCGGTGACTCCACAAGGCAGGGGAACCCAACACAGGATGCCTCTCACAGGCCGTCTTGGCCCTGAGGTGCTTCAGGGACCAGGCCAGGACTTTCTCAGAGCTGCCTTCAGGCAGTCCTCTCAGATTCCTTCCCCATTCGGAGATATCAGACCTGTACTGTGGTGCTGACCCTGTCCCCACCTGGCCCTGCTTCTTCCTCTCCTCTTTAGCCCTCCCTGCCAACAAATTCACCTGCACTGAATACCGCACCTTGTTGTCTGCCTCACAGAGGCCCCTGATGACGATATGCCAAGTACAACTGCAGGGGTGACCAGATTTCTCATTGTTATTTCAGCTGAAAGAATATGTAAGATTCTTCTATTAAAAAAAAAAAAAAAACTTTCGCTTAATGAGGAATTAATATTCTAAGATATGGCTCCCAGAGCTGACGAAATAAAACCAATTCTGAACTATAACAGAAATCCATATTGATTTTTCCTTTTTACACATTTCTATCATCATTTCCACGCCAGAGATTCCGTGAAGGGTACGATTATTTATGTCCCATCAAATTAACAGAGCATTCAATTCACAGGACCTTCAACTTGAAGACGCTTCTAGTTCCAACAAAAGTTGTTTTAGCCATTTCAAATGTTCACTCTCTGTCGGAAGAATGACGAAAGAGAGGCCGGTTATCTCAATGGAAGTCAGCAACAGCCCGAGAACTGGGGGCGGGGACAAAGTCACATTTCCAAGATGTTCTCTTATTCCTTTCTGTTCCCAGTCAAAGCAAAACTCAAGTGGCCTTTGGTTTCTCTACCTCTTCTCCCAGTTTCATATTTTGATATTTTCACTTATTTGTAGGTTTATCTGATTCACTGACTTGGCTAACATTTATGGAGCATCTGTCATTTGCCACACATGCAGGGGGTCTTGCCCTCATGAAGCGGATGGTTTAGTAGGTAACACATGAGTAAATAAAACACAGAGTTATTCCAGATACTTTTCAGGGGTTCGAAGAAAGTAACTTAGGAATATGTGACAGGGAACCACGGGAGCGGGGAGCGGCTTCCAGACAGAAGCCACAGAAACAGCAGATGCAAAAGCTGGGAGGGACAGCATTCCAGGCAGGCTGGAGGAAGAGAGGTGGCCCCTCACCTCACCTCCCTTCCAGACACCTCCCTGCATCTCTCAATCACACACAGGGGGCCTGCCACTGTTTTTTGCTAAGTAAGTAAACTCCCTTCTGCAGGGAATTATTTGATAGGTCTCCTCTGACTTCTCCACTAGGAAGTAATGTTGAAGCCACATCCCAGGACATCTCTGCTGCCCGCCCTGTGCCAGTAAACATAGAAGAGCGTACACAGAACAGCCTTGTTCTGTGGATAATGAGCAAGGATAGCACGATTATGCTAGCACAGAGTGCATGAACTAAATGATGACTACGCAGTGAGTTTACAGAGATTTTGGGATCTGGGAGCTAGAAGAAGCTTCTGCTTACTTTTAACATATGGAATCTCCTTCAATTATAATTGTGGAGATAAGAACACACAGATCTACTTAAATGCCATAGCTGGTGGAATGCTTCCTCTCTGACCAAAGAATTGGTACCTATTTCGAAGATTCTAGCACTCTCCATGGTGTGTTTGTTTTTATTATGTTTTATAAAGATTTTATTCATTTGTCAGAAAGAGAGAGGACAAGCAGCCAGAGAAGCAGGCAGAGGGAGAGGGAGAAGCAGGCTCCCTGCTGAGCAAGGAGCCTGATGCGGGACTCGATCCAAAGACCCTGGGATCACGACCCAAGCTGAAAGCAGTGGCTTAACCAACTGAGCCACCCAGGCATCCCAGTGTGTTTGTTTTTAAATAGGACGAAAAGTTCGTGGGGGAAGGAAGATCTATTCATTGTTTACTACATTTCAAGCCCCCAAACTTGGTCTACACTATGAATTTCTGGAAAGAGTTTGATCGACTCGGTATCCAAGGGGATCTTCTGGGAAAGGAACTCAGAATTCGCAATGCATTGCCCCCATACCAGCTTGCTTTGCACTTTCGAGGCTGCCCAGAGTACAAGGCGAATATGCTTACTGTCCAAAACCACCCCCACTGTTACCAACAGCAAAACACAAACGTGCAGGCAGAAATAGTTTGGGTAAAGGGGCTCTGTTCTCTGGCCACAGAGCCTAATCCCAGCTCCATGTGAGGCCTTCACTTCAGAGACACAAACTGAAACTGATAGGAAGCCGTGGAAACGTGCCACCAACAAAAACCTCTAGGCGGTGTCCTCGGCCACACCATCCTCCTACTTTTACTCGCTGTATTACTGTTACCTGCTGCACGACTGAGTGGTTCTAAGAGCAGGACAATTACATCCCAAATCCTACTCGCTTCCACCTCACGCTGACAACTGGTTTTAGCTTCCCTGAGAGAAATGGGGGAAGAGGTCTGTGAAGCTCTGCCGAGTCGGCTAATGTGGAAAGACAATCCTCCCAGAAAGGTGTGAAGATGTTTTATCACAGCTGTGGAGATGAAGGGGAGATTTATTATGGTCACTAATGCTATTTCTGTCAATGTCTTTGGAATTCTAATTAGATGATTAAAACTTCGCAAATCATTACATTACCTCTAAGACTCCTCACCACCCTGCGACAAGGGTACTTTTGAAATCAGAGGATCCTGATGTCATAGGTAATGATGCGTCACCGATAATAAAGTTGCAGGGAAATTCCTCCAATAAAAACCAGTTGGGAAAGACAGAACCCATTTATCTTACTTTATCTCCCAGTTTTATGCCTGAGGATACGACGCCTGCTACACAGAACACGGCATAGCTTTTTCCATGCTAGGAGCTGGTGATGCTTGCTCACACGCGGCCAAGTTTAATGACTTGTCGCAGCTATTTAAATTTTTTTCCCCCAAAATCTGAGAGGCAAATCAAGAAATTTATTTATGCAAAGATACACGAAAGAAGAATATTTTTAAGGGAGATATGAGACAGTGGCAGGTTTGGTGCATACCAATGGTGCCTCTTTGGGTGCTTTGATTGATAACATACGCATTCAAAGTGGTACCTGAAGAGAAACAAATTGCTTACTGTTAACCCAGATCCCTTTGCAGATAATAAATGGGCGTGCTCTTTACCCATCAAATAATGGCTATAGTGCCCTTCAACATCAGTGGGTGAAGAATGGGTGTCACCCTCTGTCCTCTACAAGATAACCCCATTCCTTTAGGTAAAGACCTTAGCTGTTCACATCCCAGTAAAAAGAAGCATACGTGGCTTACTTACCATGATGTACGACGCCCTTCAACCCATGGATAATAGGATCCAGTGCGGAATTGTCCCTTGGACTGACCTACATGTAAAGGAAACATGATTGGTTAAATCTGTTCTGGTATCAGACACAACAGCTTCAGTTTAATCTTGTGAAGAGAAGGAGTGGGGGGAAATAGATGTTATCTATCGGGCTGTGTAGGTCTTACATAGACCACAGCTCTCACCGAACACAAAAGATTTATGACATCATGAAATCACGGGAGGAAGTCTAAATCAAAAGAAAGAAACTTCTCAGAATACATCAGAACAGGAGAGAAATACCACAGTCCCAGTAAAATCTTAAAAAGCAACTGTAAGACTTCTTTTTCGCTTTTGTTTTATTAAAAGTACACCCGGATCTGCTAAAAAGTCATTGAAAGTCATCAAAGAGTAATCCATCATTGACTGAATATTTCAATACCTTCTTGGGATGTGTTTTTTTTTCTCTCCTTTTTAGAAAATGGATCTGTGCCCTGCTAGCCTCCTCTCCTTTCTAAGGCTCCCAGTCTCCTGTGCTTTACCTCAGACTATAAGAGGAACCTCTAAGAGTCAAAGCAGGAGAGGGGAGGCCACAACAGGAGGGGAGCCTGAAGAGAGTGTCTCCCAAATTCATTTCCCCCTCGGGTTTTTAATTCTCCCAGAAGTCAAGCCTCTTACCTATTCTTTCCCTAACTTGCTGATATTACTCAGCACAAATTCTCATTCCTACCCCTTCCAGAAGGCTACAATTCTACCAGCATACTGTAATTTTGGTTTCAAGGTACTTTCTTTTAGACACATTATTGAAATATTTACAAATGAAATGAAATGATGTCTAGATTTTACTCCAAAATAATCCAGGAGTGGAGAGCAATTTGGGAAGCGAGTAAGGCATAAATGTAGCAAGACTGACACTCATTCCATCATTTATGACCTTAAATGATGCGTATCAAGTGGTCTTGATTAAATTTTCTCTACTTTTGTGGATGACAAACTCTTCCCAAATAGTTTCTCTGTGGTCAGCATATCTCCTGAATTTTTTTTTTCAGGAGTGGTATTTCTATTTAATTCATTTTTAACATAATGAAGTTGAGATATTGGTGAACCTTTCAGCATGTAGCAAGACCCAACTTGATATCTCCTAGTTAATTCAGGGCCATCTTAGGTGAAAATTCAAAGGTAAGTGAAAATTTCCCATATTCCTTCCCCCCC